>JAURVB010006750.1:0-76002 GCA_033002965.1 Piper betle | reverse complement strand
ACAGACATAAGGTGTGCGCGGTTCTCTGCTGCTCCTCCGCAGTCCCGACAGCTTTCATCGCTCGCATTCCTCACCTACATATATATAGAAAAACCGTCAGTAACGAGTGTTACCGGCCCGGAAAATAACTAATATCAATCTGGCACAGGAGAGCAAACTCTCCTGTTGAATCAAAACCATATACTTCCTCAAGAACTCTCATCAGGGCACATACGGGAGCCGTCGCCGTCGGGCCGTCGCCCTCGGGTCGACAGCGTCCCCCTATCTTTCTCATCCTCATACCTTGGCCATTCCTCTATCGCTTCTCGCATCAAATTTCATTCCTTACCGCCCTCTGCACCTTCCATATTACTCCTGGCCTTGAGCACAAAGGCCGAGCACTCTCAGGCAGTCGCCTTCAGTACCCTTTGAACCACAAGTCTAGACATGCGCTGCATTGCAGTACCCGTAAACCTCCACACTTCTCCGGGTTTGAGGAACTCAAAGGTGGAGTTGTCCGGATCCTTCGGGAACGAAGTGGGTTCTCCCCAGCTCCAGAGCCCGCTCTTCCGGGCACACGCCCTATCTGAAGACGTGGCCGCAAGTAACCCTCATTCCATCTCTCACCGAAAACACGAAAACTATATATATATAGGCCTGGGTTGGGATTTATACAATAGGCCCGAAGGCATCGTGAGCTGGATCTGAAGTTCGAAAACAAACTCGAGGGATCTCATCCTCGAGGGTTATTAATCCGAAAAAAGAACTGTTGGCTAAATGGCCCGAGTTAAGTGGGATCCGATAAAACGCCACTTAACTCGTCCTGCACATGATAAATCAAATAAACAATAGAGTAGCGTAAAACAGAGAACGAGTCCTAAACGGACCTGGTAGAAGCTCCAAACGGGTCCACGCGCCTAGGCGGCGAGCTCCTACACCGTACCTACACAATCAAGCTAAAAACTAACGCCCGCATGATGAATCACACATCCTATAGCATGCACACACAATCAACACAACCACGCATCAATCAACACACATCAACCTATATCAATTCTAGCAAGTCTACTTAGGCTAGTTGCATTAGATCATGATCATTACCTAGTTACACTAATTAATTTCTTAGCCTCCATTTTTAACACCACTCAACCAAACAATTTCATACTTCTATTCTTAATCAAACCTACATTTATACATATTATTATAACACACAATTCACCAATCCTAGCATGCAATTCTAATAATCAATACTTTCAAATAATTAAATTAAAATAAATTATACCTCGCGTCGTCGAAAATCGGCGACGGCTAGGGTTTCCGTTTTGTGGCTCGAAACTCGAATTCGGCACCTAGCGGCGTCCGAAGTCCGATCAGATTGGACCAGGTGCGTTCGGCGGATGATCCGACGAATTTCCCACGAATCCAATTTTTCGGCGGTTCCGGCGGTTTTCCGGCGAGTGTCAGCGGTTTTCCGGCGGATTCCGGCGGTTTTCCGGCAAGGATTCGGGACGGGGCAATCAGGGGGTCTATCGGCACCAGCTCGACGAGCTTGGTCCGATGGCGGTGTCAAACAGAGCAACCGAGGCGGCGATGGCCGTCGACGACGGTGTCGAAAATGGGCGGCGGCGGCGGTGTGCTCCGATCGGGGCTCCGGCCGGCCTCGACGGCGGTCGGGAGGATGGGGGAAACGTCGGCAACGGCGAGGGGGTGCTCGTCAGGGTCACACCGGCGGCGGAGCGGCCCGGACGGCGGCGGAATCCGGCCCGAAGTGGCGGCGGCCGAGGTGGTTTCGTGGGGCGATTCCGGCGTCGTGGCGGCGAGACGGTGGCCGGGGTGGGTCGTGGCGGCACGGCGACTGCACGGCGGGGCGGGGCGGCGTCGATTGGCGGCAGCACGGCGTCGGCGGCGGCGGCGGCAGCAACGAGAATGAGGGGCGGCGAGGGTTTGGGTGAGAATGGTCGGGAGGAAGAAGAAGTAGCGTGCGATGGCATTTTTGTAAATTAAACTTGACTCGACTCCGACTCGAGTCAATAATAATAACTATCTCCTAATAAATCCTAAAAAAATCCAAAAAAATTGGGAAAAATCCCATAAAATCAAACAACACAGCAACATCCAAATGATATGCTCTATAACTAATAACCCACCCAAACTCGCCTATATCGCGTCCTAATTCGTCATTCGGCCCTAAAAATATTCTACGATCAAATAAAAATAACAATCAATACTGCATACCTCCATATACTTGATAACCCATTTTTCATCATCTTTTAGGCGTTATCATCGTACATTTGAGCATACATGACCCTCATCGCTCATAACTCACAGCTGGCCTCAACTCAGCTCGCGGTCCATGAAGCTGACTCGATTCGAACCGACGGTTGAACCGACTGGTTCACTCCCGTAAAACTCTGGCTCGAGTCACGGGTGACACTCCCCCGCCCCCGCCCTGCCCACTCACAACTGCCCGCGTCCAATCGCTACTACGCATTTTCTAGCAAGCCCACCCACGCCCAACATAGCGACTGTGTTGGCCAGCGGGCGATCGACAGTTGGGTCGCCAGCGGTGGGGTGGTGCGGCAAAACAGAAGGGAAGGGGGGAGGAAGAAACAGGGGAGGGTAGTTTCATAATAAAAACTTGACTCGCGTCGGGGTCGAGTCAAGTTTTTATTACAAAATAAATTTTAAAAAATAAAATAATTTCGTAATAAAAACTTAACTTGATCCCGACTCAAGTTAATATTATGAAATAAAATTTTAAAAAAATAAAATAATTTTGCAATAAAAACTTGACTCAATCCCAAATAATTTCGTAATAAAAACTTGACTCGATCCCTACTCGAGTTAATATTACAAAATAAATTTAAAAATAATAATTTCGTAATAAAAATTTAACTCGATCTCGAGAGGGATCGAGTCAAGTTTTTATTAATAAATTATTTTAATTTTTTTAAAATTTATTTTGTAATACTAATTAAAGTCAAGATCGAGTTAAGTTTATATTACAATATTATTTTTTAAAAAAATTATTTCATAATATTAACATGAGTCGGGATCGAGTTAAATTTTATTATGAAATAAATTAAAATAAATAAAATAATTTTGGAATAAAAATTTGACTTAATCTTAATTCGAGTTAATATTTAAAATAAATTTAAAAAAATAAAATAATTTCGTAATAAAAAATTGACTCGATCCCGTAGAAATTAAATTAAATTTTTATTACAAAATTATTTTATTTTTAAAATTTTTTAATAGTAACTCTCGGAATAAGTCAAGCTATTAAAAAATGGATTAAAATGATATTAAAAAAAAAAAGAAATACAACGAAAGTGAATAAGCCGAGTTGGAGAGCATAATTCATATATTCCCCGCTACTACCCAACCTTTACCAAACCAATCCTCCTCTTCGCCGGACCAATACTCCGGCGGTGACGACGCCGGCGACGGAGAAGATGACGATGATGATCAGAGTCCGAAGTCGCGACGGGCTCGAGCGGGTGCCGGTGGCCGGTGGGCCCGCGACCACCGTCGGCGAGCTCGCCGCCCTGATCGAGACCCACCTCAACGTCCCCGTCGCCTCCCAAACCCTCTCCACCGACCGGAACCTGCTCCTCGCCCAGACCCCCGACGACCTCCGCCGCCGCGCCGCCGACCCCGCCGCCACCCTCGCCTCCCTCGCCCTCTCCCACGGCTCCATCGTCTACCTCGCCTACGACGGCCCCCGCTCCGTCCCCGGCGCTCCCCCGCTCACCCCCGCCGGTTCCTTCGGCCGCAAGATGACCATGGACGACCTCATCGCCAAGCAGGTCCGGGTCGGCCGCCAGGACGCCCCCCACTGCGCCGCCGTCTCCTTCGACCGCGACGCCGCCAACGCCTTCCAGCTCTTCGTCGCCGACGCCCTTGCCTTCGCCGTCAAGCGCGGCGGCTTCCTCTATGGCGCCGTCTCCGAAGCCGGCGTCGCCGTCGACTTCATCTACGAGCCGCCGCAGCAGGGGACGGAGTCGTCGCTCCTCCTACTCCGCGACCCCGATGAGGAGCGGCTCGTCGACGCCATCGCCGCCGGGCTGGGGATGCGGCGGGTCGGGTTCATCTTCACGCAGGCCGTGGGGCAGAGCCGGGACGACTGCACGCTGTCTAACCTGGAGGTGATCCAGGCCGCCGGCCTGCACGCTGAGAGTGGGCTCGCGGAGTGGGTGACGGCGGTGGTGAAGCTCGAGGTGAACGAGGACGGCGGCGCTGACGTGCACTTCGAGGCGTTTCAGATGAGCGACGTCTGCGTCCGGCTGTTCAAGGAGGAGTGGTTTGAGACGGAAGGGTTGGAGGGTTTGGATCCCAAGCTGTCGAAATTGAAGAAGGATGTGGTGGTTGGGGTGAAGGATACCAGGGAGGTCGACAACGATTTCTTCCTCGTTGTTGTCAAAATCATGGATCACCTGGTATTTTTCTATTTACTTATACGTGTTCAAATTTTGTTTCTTTCGTTCTTTGTCAAACAAAAAATTGTCTTTTTTAGTTTGGATTTCCTCTTGTTGTGTGCTATTTTGTGCAATTAGATGTGTCTGGTAATTCTTGTTGTGTTAAAAGAAACGGGAGAAGAGAAGGCATTACCCAATTTGATGGTGACCTTATTAGTAGATGTTTGGATTTGCTCTTGTTGTGTGCTATTTAATGATAATAGGTATGTCTAAACTGTAGCTGATAAGTCTTCGTGTTCAGAAGAAACTGGATAAGAGTAGGTGACCTTGTCATTAGATGTTTGGGTTTGCTTTTGCTGTATGCAATTTCATGATATTAGATCAGTTTGACTGTAGCTGGTTATTGGAGAAGAAGAAGACTTTGTGAATTAGATGGTGACCTTATCAATAGATGTTTCTTAATCTTAGGTATTGGTGAAACTGTAATAGAAAGGACATTACTAATTAGTTGGTGATCTCACCATTAGATGTTTCGTAACATTAGATATGGCTTACCCTAGATGTTCATTGAAATTGTGCTGCAAGAAGGAAGCCTTACAGAGATGTACGGGGGGTTAGGGTTTGGGGTTTGTTGCTAACGGGGTACACATTCAATTGGAGTCTGAGTTTTGAAATCCTATGTACACTGAATGGGGTGAGTCTTTTGTTCCACTGTTATATTGCAATTTTTGTCCGCACTTGCAAGTTTAGAGAACAATAGTTTGTATTTAGTTTGGATATACAGTTCACTGCTATGTGCCATGTTCTTTTTTCTTTCATTCTTCCTCACTACATTGTTGTCTTCAGTTTGATTTTCTAGTCGTGTGCCATCTCATGATTATATTAGATACATCTCACCGTAACTGGTAATTTTTGATGTTCAGAATGTAGTTCTAAAAGAAAACATTACAAATTAGATCTTGACCCCTTAACGTTGGATCTTACTTAAACTTAGGTATGGGTTAAACTTAAGCTTAGAAGGTTATTTGAAACTGAAGTACTAGGTGGAAGCCTTTCAGTGGTGTATGACTTAGGGTTTACTGGTTATAAGGTAATGAAAATATCTTTACATGGTGTGTATGGAAGCCAGTTTTGAAAGGCATGCTAAGTATATGCTTTAGTTCCAAATACTGGATTGTACAGTTGATCGAAACTATGTACATTTATAAATACAGCACTTTAAAGCTTGCTAGTTCAAAATTTTCTCAAACGGCATTCTTCACTGATTGGGTTTTTAACTTTCTAATGAGTCCATGTGAATGGAAATTAGAAGTATTGTGTGTACATCATACTTCTTCTCCAGGCCCGTGGGTGCTACCTTATGCTGAATCTGTCAAAAGATCTAGAATATCTATATTTTCTTTGTGTTTTTTCCCTATTTGAATTTCTATCTGAGAATCCATGATGGTTATATTTGTTTTCTCACCATTCTTTAGAGAATTGTGTTTGTGGTCCAATGCTTTTACATTATATTTATGACTAGCCTGCTGTTGCTTGTCAATTTTTACTCCTGCTTGGGCATATAATGTTTTGTCCTCACGGCTTCTTGAAATATCTAATGGAGGAATTTCTGGTTATGCATTTTTAGGACTTGTGGTGATTGGTCAAAATGTGTCCCTTCAAATCCTCTTTTCACAGTCTAATAATTTCTCTGCATGCCAATGGACAATTAGCTAAGTTAGGCATGTTGCGGGTCTTAGATAATTGAAGCAGGAATAGGATAATGAAATTGTGTTTTGATTATCACTATTAAAATTGATAGATGTGACTGCTGGCTTGATTAATGTTTTAAAGCTTACAAAGAAGGCTTGGTAGGTTCTTGCTTAGTTGGCTCCTTCTAATCATGAATGAGGTCAAGATCTTTTATAATGCTTAGACTGGAACATAATATTTGATCGTTGAAAAGGTGTTTTAGTGTTACCCTAGAAAACAGAAAATGTTCGCTCTAGTTATTGTGGAATATGTTTAACTGTGATAAATAAACAAGAATTTGTAGTCCCAGATGGTGTTAGATTATTACTTAGCTGCTAGTTCTTTTCACTGTTATTTGATTTTATTGATTTTGGTGTTGTCACAGGAATGCAAATTAAACTGTTTATACTAAAGCTAATTTTCATGTAGTTCGCTTCGTAAATGGAATATGCTTTTGAGCATGTGTGTTGAATTGAAGAACACTATATGAATGATTTGACTTTTTTTAGCATTTGTTTGAAAAAACAATGTCTAGGATGATGTAAATTGTCAACATTGTCTTCAATCTTTTCTTGTCAGGGCATTTACCTAACAATTGAACCCACGGTGACAAAAAATGCAGGGTTTACTTTCAACCAGTTTCCCCATCGAGAATAGGAATGATCCAGGGATGATGAAGGACTTGAAGAACCACCTGGATCGGATGAAGCACCTTCCATTTGTAAAGCGGATATCAGACTTCCACTTGCTGCTTTTTCTGGCCAGGTTTTTAGATGTGAGTGATGTGTCTGCATTGGCTGAATGTGTGTTTGCTCAAAGTCCTGTTCCAGAAGGGTATGTGGTACTCATCGAGTCTTTTGCAAATGCTATCTGAACTTGGCTTTCTCTCGCATTTAAGGATGCAAGGCTCATAAAACTTTGTTCAGGCAAGGATAATATACTGGCTGCTGGTTGGCAAATTTGTATGGGGATCTGATGTGGGTTTGGGCATATCGAGCTTGAGTTTGTTGCTTGCCGATGCTAAAAATGATTTTATAAGTTTATTTATTTTGTTTAGCTGTTTATCATCATATTTTTAACGTTCAACTTAATGGCGATGATTTATTTGCTTGGTGAGTTTGTGCAAAAAAATAAAACGAAGATTTCCGCTGTTATTATCATCATATGCACTTCCAAGACCAGGTTTAATGTGAGCATCATAGAACTTGCGCCAACAACAATGATCAGTGTTGGAAGGTGGTTATCAAACCTTCAAATTGTTTACAAAAGTGGCCAATAACTCGTCATTGCGTAGCTCTACATGGGTATATCAGATCATAGAAGGAAGCATTGTGTTCACATTGTTTTTAATATTCACTGCAAATAAATATGACTTCGCTAACCAATTTATGTTGTCTCGTTAGCAAAACTGTTTGGCAGTTTAAAAGGATGTAGTAACATCATTAATTTTGCTTTAGCTTTCTCCCGACTAAAATTCAGAACAGATGTATCATGAGAATGTAGTTATTAACTTGTTATTACAACCTAACATCCTTGAAATACTCATTTCTACAGTCAATGTGCCATATTTGAGTACAACATCAGGATCCCACAATTTTCTGTGAAGCTTTCAGTTATCCATCAGTGTCCCACAACAATACAGTCACTAATACAACAATAAATTTAGGTTGTAAAAAAGAAGAAAAAACCCCTCTTTGCCAATGTTCATGTACCGCCAAGGGCATCCAACCATCAAAACTTCATCATTAGTAATTGCATGATCCTAGACTAGGGCCAATGCCCACAACTCATTTTTGAAATAGAAAAGTGCAAATGGAATTATACATCATGCAAAGATGACCAAACTTTTTACACGAGGTCTGGCTTCAATGCTAGACACGGGTTGCTTGCAATTGATTGCTGGTGATCTGCAGTCTTTCCAACATAGTTTGTTGGAACATTTGCAATGATCTGTTGATGAAACAATGAAAGAATTTTGATCTGTACGTCCATTTTGGCAATCTCTCCTACCAATAGTCATTACAAGAGCAGATACCATCTTTGAAGTGATGAAATCTGACCCTGTCTCGAACAACAATTTCCCTGTTGCAGATCTTTGATATGAATTTTGTTACATTGTGACAGTCATTGCATACCCGAAGATTTTTCACAATTCTTAACATTGATCCTGGAGGAGTGCTGATAAGGCCAAGACAAATTGCCAGTTTTTCACTGTGGTGGCCAAGAGATTGCTCTTTCTCTTCTTCATCAATGTCATACAATACCATTGAAGTTTCTGCTAAGTACCCATCACCGACCATCTTCTTAACCAGCTCCTCAAGCTTGGCTATGATCTCATTGTAAAGAGGGTGAGACCTATCTCCAGAGACGAACTCATGGATTGTGTTGTCAAGGACAACTGAGCTGCATCCGGGCACTTTCTTGATTCCCTTCTCCCTCATCATTTTTCTTATTTTCTCCACATCTTCCCATCGACCTACTGAAGCATACAAGTTTGAAAGAAGCACATAGTCTCCACTGCTACTTGCTTCCATTTTTTCGACTACTCTCTCCGCAACCTCGACATTTTTATGAAGTTTACAGCCTCCAAGCAGTGCCCTCCAGATAACAATGTCTGGTTCAATACTCATGCTCCTGATTATCTCCTCTGCTTCCTTGATTAGTCCAGCCCTACCAAGAAGATCAACAAAACAAGCATAATGCTCTACCAACAGGGAAACTCCATACTCCTTCATGGTGCAGTAAAATGCAGTTTCCCTTCTTCTACAAACCCTCCATGACTACAAGCTAAGAGAACTGCTACAAATGTAACTGCATCTGGTATAACCCTCCTATCCAATCTCATTTTACCAAACCACTCCAGAGTTTGCTTGGCATGACCATTCATGGCCAACCCATTGAGCAGCGCATTCCATGTACATGTACTCCTCTCCTTCAACTGCTCAAACACCTCTAAAGCCAGATTAGCTGCTCCACATTTTGAATACATATCAATAAGAGAAGAACCCAGGAAAGGATCCAATCTAAATTTGTTCTTGCTAATGTAGAGATGCACCCATTTCCCAGAATCCAAAGCTCCCACACAAGCACAAGCTGATAACACAGTAGCAATAGTAATTGCATTAGGCCGGAAATTCTCTTGTTGCAACCGGCGAAAGATATGCAAGGCCTCGATGGGTTGACGATTTTGCACATTGCTGGATATGAGAGCATTCCATGAAACCAAATCCTTCTCTGGCATTTGATTAAAAATCCTCCGTGCTTCATCCATATCCCCTTGTCTTGCTAATCCCACAACTATGGCAGTCCAAGTAACAACATTGGGCACATCCACCTGGGAGAAGAGCTCCAAAGCCGAAGCCATATCACCAGACTCAACATGTCCATGAATCATAGAATTAAACGAGACGACATCTCGTTGGGGCATACCATCGAACACCTTCCGAGCCTCCTCCAATGCCCCACAGACCACATAGCAATGGAGAATCGCATTCTGAACGAACATGTACTCCCCAAAACCATGCTTGAACATGGCCGATTGAACCTGTACACACCCAACCATCGACTTCGATTTCGAGCAAGCTTTGAGCAAGAATTGGAAGGTGAAATTGTTGGGAGGGACACCACTCATCTGATCCACATAAAATGCAAAAGCTTGATTGGGTTGGGCAGATCTAGCATAGCCAAGCAGAATGGAATTCAGAAAGTGGAGCTTCCATGACCGACCATTCACCACAAATTGAGCATGAAACTGCTGTAGCTGCTTCAAGGTCAACAATGGTGATTGCAGAATCTTGCCCACCGTCCGCCCATGGCTCCGGAACCACATCAAACGAACAACAAAAATTTTCAATCTTTCAATCCTATCAATGATAATTCATACATATTGATCTTCATCATGAAGAAATGTTGAAAAAGACAGCATTTCAAGAACACTTTGCGCTTGCTAAATCAGAGCATTAAAAAAGAAATCAATCTTTCAACCTTATGAATGATAATTTATACATATTGAACATCATCAGTGCACTTTACACTTGCTTAATCAGAACGCACAATAAAAAAGAGCAAAATTCAATCTATGATAATTTATGCGTATTGATCATCATCATCGAAATGTTGAAAAAACCGAAAGATTCAAGAACGATAAACAATTGGATCACAAAAAAAGGTGGAAACTTTTTTCCTTTTGGTGAAATCAATATCCGGTGGCCAAGCATCGCTCCCAGAAAAGCCGATCCTCCATCTCCTCGGTCACCAACCTCTGCTGCTCCTTCCCATCCCTCCCCTCTCGCCGCTACCCACAACACCGTCCTCTCTCCTCCTCCTTTGCCTCTTCCTCTTCCACCTCTCCCTCCTCCCCACCAATCTGCAAGCACCAACCTCCCCCCATCCTCCACCACCTCCATCCCCTCGTCCTCCACCACGCTCCCACCGCAGTACGGCCCAAACCTGCCCTCCCACGAATCGCCGCTGCACGACAGCGCGTCGTCGTCGCCGTCTTCACCGCCGTGGCCGGCCAGCCACCCGGCACCTTCCTCCGCCGGCGCCGCCGATTCCGAGTCGCCGCTCGCCTCAAACTCGGCGCACATCCGACAAGACGCCATCCCCTCACACCTCCGATCGACACCCAGAATCAGAATCTAAATCCCAATCAAAACCCAGGAATCGCAGATCTCCTCCCAACACGTTCAATATGCATGTAATTATATATGATCAACGTATGGCATATGTTTTACCATGGCCATGCAAACATCTAACGTAGATACATTACACACACATACATATATATACATACATATATATATATATATATATATATATATATATAAATAAATAAAGAGATCGAACTTGTGTGTGTGTTGGGTAAATTAATTTATTATTTGTGAAAGAGAAGGGATCAATATATACATATATATATATGTATTTATATATGTGTATGAGTCGACTGTAGAGTTAGGCGTCGACATTGCACATATAAATCACGTATATATTGCATCATAAGATGTAGGTGGGGTGACTGTGGTTTGTGATATGTGAATGTGATGTTGATAAAAGCAAGGTGGAGGGGGAAAGCTAAACGGCAGGGATTGGGATTTCTAGAAGGATTGAAGACCTGGCAGAAAACGGGGGAAGTGTTCAACCGTTCAACCCGCGGTAGAGCAGCAGCATTTCGTTGAAGGTGGGCGGAGTGGTATTGTTAGAGGGGTGTGTAAAGCGATGGTTGAAGTTTTGGGATTGAATTTAATTATTATAATATATATAATTTATTATTAAATTTATATTATAAACTAATTAAATTCATGGAATGCTAGTCTTAGAAGTCAAACATTTTTATGATAACTTAAATTTTATTCGGTCAAATATGAAAAATCAGTGACTCTTTAAACTAATTAACGAAAATGAGAGTGTTGGTCATATAAATGGGAGATTATTTTATTTTATGAGAAATAGATCTGGTTTTTTTATTGTCAAAAAGGGATTAAAAAATATACAATAAAATAAAAATAAAAATAAATTTATAATTTTTTCCTTTTCGATGAATTTTGACCGTAAATATTAATTTTTTTATTAAAGACTAAATCATTATAAAAAAATATTTAATATTCGTCCAACTAATCGACGTCTACCTCTAGATTTTTCTACTCACACTGCAACCAAGTCGTGTATCTTTAGGTATTGACCAATATCGCGTGGCATGTAGAAGCTTACGCTCTAATACTAGATCACACGTGGGCCTTTACGTGCACCATGGAAGAATGTACTAAGTACAACACTTTAGTTGAAGTTTCTGAAATGTTTGAATTGGTGTGGTCCATAGTTTGCATAACTTATTCATTTTTATCGGCAATAAAATAAAAAAATTACCTCATTAGTAGGGGTATTTGTTGGATGTGAAACCCAATTTACTTTATTAAAGAAGTCCAGTATTAACTTGAATAATTTGAGCCAAATTATTTTAAAATTTATTTGTTTGCATTTTAAAGATAAGTTTGGATATCCGATATACGTGAATTTGAAGACTCAAAATAACTTTGGATGGAATTTGAATTAGACTTTTCATATATATATATAATATTAAACATATATTCAAATCATACTTGAATTTATGGTGATTCGACTCATATTTAATCTAAATATGTAATATTTTATAAAATTATATTTTAAAAAATATTTTATTATTATTTTCTCTATTTTTATACTAAAATTTATAATTTTTTAGCCGGTTGTATATGATTTGAATCATATATGGGTTTTGCATATTACGATCATGTTCTAAATGAGATGGATATAATCTTCCTATTTGGATTCAGAATTTCAAATACTGATCGGGCTTATATACAACCTAAAATCATCTTGATATTTAATTATTTACAAGTAAATGTACAATTTATTGAATCTTGTCAACTTACCAAGCCTTAACTATCTTATTTTCCTAATAATATATTATTTTAAATTGTTTATAATTTATTTATATATTTAATATCCATGATCCAACGAACAAATCAACAAGTTATTATTATTATTATTATTATCCTTCACTTTAACATAATTCAACGCCAAGGACCACTGCTTTGGAAAAGTCAAAAGTAACAGTAATTTCTTAGCATCCAAAGGGCAGAAAACAACAAAATCCCCTCCCATGGCCCTTCCCGTCAAGAATTCCAGAAGCTCTTCATCGCCGCGTGGATTGAAATCGGATGGTTTGTGTCAAATCAAATCCTCTCCCTCTCTCTTTTGGTTGGATGTTGATTGTTTTCCGGGCTTATTTAGGGAGAGTTGGAATTACTCGGAAACATTGACGAAACAAATATTAAAATCATGATCAATCTGTGTGTTTTGATCTTAGACTCAGTACTTTGGCTCTTAACAAAAACCTTTCATAAAATTGCATAAAAAATGAATGAGAAGTCCATCCATTCCTAGCATTTCCTGCTTTGCCAATTTTCCCCACTCGGGGAAGAATGGAAAGTGCAGAGTTGCCACTGTTGATTTTCCCCATCCAATGGGAGGCCCGATAAAATAAAATAAAAATCGTAAAAATTTTAGATATTGTGAAATTCAGAAAATTTAAAATTTTCAGACTTTCATTAGGGGCTATTGGAACTAAATTTTTTCCAAGGTTTTGTGGCATCCTAGCCCCCGCCAATCGGAAAATAGTAAAAAAAATTGTAAAAATTTGAGAGGCCATAAAATTAGAAAAAATGAGATTTTTCGGGTCAGTGGCCCCACATAGGAGATTCAATTTAACAGGGTGAAAAAAGGTATTTTTGTGTTTATATCTTATTTGGGTTGTGGTTGATTTTGATCCACAATTATTCTATAAACCCATTAGATTTACTCAAGTTTAAGATTGTTATTGTTATATCTATTTATTATTAAAAAATATTTGAAATATAATTCTACCAAAATAGGAATTCTAAGAAAATTATTAAATTTTACTGACATATTTATAATTATATTACTTAAACTAAAGTTCTTTACTTAATAACACACACATAATATAAGATTTTTATATAATTTAAGATTTATACTCAATTTATTTATTGTTAGGAAAAATCTAGGGTGTAATGCTATTTGAATTAAAACTAAAAAATGATAAATTCCATTTAAATATTAAAATTTTACGCAAATTTTTTACTCGATAATACCTGCTTAGTTAACATAAAATTAAAATTATTTTCAATATTTGTTTATTCAGCCACTGTATTCTAAAAATAGATATTTTTCATTCAAGTTTGATATATATTCACTGTTTTTAATTAAAATAATAATTAGTCATATCTTTTAAAATTTAAATTTATAATGTTATTAATATATATTACTAATAAATTTCAAAGGGTTTTTTTGCCTAGTTAGGTAAATAATTTGATGATTGATTTAAAGAGGTCTATAATACTATAATCGATTAATTAAAAGGGTTTACTTGCAGCCAAAATCTCCTCTTATGGAGGAAAATTCTATTACATTGGGTGGAGCTCAATTAAATTTAATTTGGCTGACTTAATAAAATGTTTACAAGAGCAAATACGATGACCGATTTAAAGGGCTTACAACATACTAATTTGATTAATTAAACAGGGTTTAAAAAGTAGCCTAGGGTTTTAATTAAAACTCAATAAATTTACAAAAGCACGCCTGTTTAATCAATTAATATATACGATTGTAACTATAACTCGATTAAGTTCAATTTGGCCCGGTCTATAAGATCCCATTTGGATATTTAACTTTAATTTAGCTTAAAGAGGCTTGGTTTGTGTCTCCTCCACATGTATCGTCTTGGAGATATGGAGTCCTTTCCTTAAATATATTAACTGAAATAAAAAAAGAGTTAAAAAATTATAACAATTTTCAGGAAGAAAATAAAATTTAAGATAAGAGTTATATTTTATTTACTACTTAATATACAACTGGCAAGATTATGATAAATTGAGATACCATGTTCTTAAAACTAAATTTCATACTAAAATGGTAATATATTGGTAACTAAAACTTGAATCAACTCCAGCAATCCGAAGATTCCTAACTCGAAGACAAATCAGTCGAGGTAGAGCTGAGTAAAACTCCCCCAAAAATTCAGTGGAAAAGATAAAACTCAGAAATGGTGCCACTGGCTACATGTTTGATTTATGAAATTAAGTTAAGATAGGATCCAAACGCACTAAGCCAAAATTCCATGAAACCAAGACCAAGTGAAGAAGTGTTCCATAAGCGTCGTCCTAAAATCTTCCAAAAGTGTAAAGGGCTTCCCAAAGTAAAAAAGCACCGGGTGGTGGACACGCCGGAGAAGATGAGCTGGGCCGACCAGATTTTCGGATAAGGGCATAGAAATGCAAAGTGCAAAGTCGGCAAAAAAGGGTAGGAATGCGTCATCTTCCATGGTTTTTCTCTTCTAGAAGAGAACCCAAATGAGCCCATTGCGTTATCCAACATGACACTTCTTTATTTGCAATCTTAAATCTTCACACACGGTTGGCACGTCTCCAATATTGGGCAGGCCACAAACCCCATGCTTGTTTAGTTGAATTGGGCAAAGTATTGTATTGTGGAGTAGAATAAGGCAAAAGGCAGCATCCATGGTTGTTCCATCACCATCAGAGCTTGACCCATAAATTGTCTCTTCATTAGTTTGATGTAAGTTTCCAACTGCAGAAAAAGCAAAATCTGCAAATTGAACAAGTAAACATCAATTCAAACAGCATACGAGAAAAGTACGAGAGGTTGCTTCCCACAATTCACTTTCATAAGAGAGGCTTACAAACATTGCCTTTTCTAAGCCTCCGTCCGGGAAGGTTTTGGAAGCTTTGTGTAGACCTTTGTGCATACTTTTTACTTCTTCCACCTGCTAACCTTCTTGTGGATGAGCATTATCGATTCATGAAATTATAGAAAGAAGAAGCTTACACTGTTTTGCCATCATAATGCTTAACGATTGCAAGATTCAAACTATTCTAGAAAGCACAACACATGCTCTTTGGCACATTGTAATGTCTATTGATTGGTTGGTTGCCGATAGTCCACCAAACTTACACCAGTGGACGACGTTTTCCTTCTAGAAAACAATGTTTATATCAAATATTCATTGATTGAACAATGACACCAGATGCTTGTAGCCTTCTAGTACAATATGTGTAAAAGAATGATGCTTTCGCCCGTTTTAATTTCTACTGGAGTCATTCTTTGACAGGCAATTTATACTATGATCAATTCCAGACACCCTCAGAGGTAAAAACATGCCCTTTTTACGCCTTCATATAGCCTCCATACCGGCAAGTTTTCGTAGTTTCTCACAAACAATAAATGTAATGGTTGTATGTGGACCTAGCCTTGCAAAAGTCGAAAAACCCCTATGAAAACAAACATATTTACAAGTCATCAGAAAATTCATGAATGGCGTAAATACAACAAATGAACAAGCGTATGAAGAATTTTGTGAAAATTATTGTCAACAATCTTACATAATTATATGTTGGCAAAGATTATGAAATTCTAAATATAATGCTTCTAGGTAAAATTCAGAAAAAGTAAAAAAAACAAACCCTTTGTAAAGTGCAAGTGGCCCCTCCATGCGTACAACCTAAAAGTAGATGATAAAAAGAAAACAGAAGATCACATTAGCTACATCAAATAAATAACAAGGCATTAAAAGGTATGAGCAAGCCAAAATTTGGACATAATAAATATACAAATCATTCTTGAATACTCAGGTTATTGATCACGCTAATAAACATAAATTTGCAGATCAATTTTATAGTTTACAAGTTATAAGCGCTATCCTCTCAGGTGAGATTGGACACACGAACCTTATAAGCACAGTGAAAAGCATTCTTATACATCCCACCACCTCCAGATTCAATCTGCAACATCAAACGAGTCTTGACCATGTCCATTGGTGTAGTCACAAGGGTACCCACAGTTCCTGCAATTGCGCTTGAGCTGAAAAAGTGTGAAACTCTTTCATAATAGCAACACAAATTGGTCACATAAACAACGTTGCACAGCGAGAGTATTTAATACAAATAAGCCTTCGACAGACAAAGATCGTCAACATTAAAATAAGTACCAGGATTTCCACATTACATGAAATGTAAGCATAAGCCTTCTTCAAGTGGTGTCCACTTTATCAAAGCCTAAACAAGTCGAAAATATTTTATAAGGAAAAAACATATCACAGCTACTAACAAAAACTTGTAATTGCTAACTTGGAGTAGGGTCCACCTGTTTGGATTCATCATAGGTAGCAAGCTGAGTTGCGGTCAAAATTGCAGCTCTAGTCATTGCAGGGCCTACTCCCTTCCATAGTGCTCTTATTCCTTCATCGTGGACAATATTGTGGAGCTCTCCCAGTGTCCCCTCTTCGAGTTGGTATTCATCTGTAACCGAACCTAAAGGCAACAGGAGCACAAAAGGAGTACTCATAGTAAAACAGCTCGGTGTTGTTCATGGGAATCACAGAAGAATTGTTAATAGACAATCTTTTACAAGGTGGTGGTTAAAATCTTTAGACGATTATGCATTTCTGGTAGAAGATCTGCTAAAATAAATAGCTCAAATCACTAAATAATGCCAGTGTAATTGCACACAAACATCGTCACCAAGCAGCCTTCCAGGGGAATGGCATCAGGATATGGATCTTGCTTTCTCAATGAATATATTTTCAATACTTCCCTTTTCTTTCTAGGACCAGAAGGGTATGCTTTCTACAGATTATGTGAATATGCACCAATTGATGCAAGCAAATAGTATATTTGATCAGTAACTTTTCATTTATAAACTGTTTGCTTCCCAAGGAATATAACTTATAATTCAGTAAGAATAAAACATTAGAGGATCAATTGGTAGTCGCTCCTTGAATGATCTTGTCAAGTGAAATTGTCAAATAGAAAAGATGAGAACAAGGTTCTGTAAGAGACAATTATAGGGTGCATTTTTATATAAGTAATAAGTCATCTTATGCTCGGCCATTGGCTCCACATCATTGTGCTCAGTATGATAAGTTCTATGTCAATAGGAACTTTAAACATAATGCCTAGAAAATCTGCTCACCTTCAAAACTTCTGTTGGATTAGCAATTAGAGTAGCAACAGCGCCAGAAAAGACTCCAGATGCAAATTTGACAAATATGTTGGTAGATCCCAACATCATCTCGCAAGCATATTTTGAAGGTTCATATAAACCCAAGCGAAGACCACCATATGTAACTGCTCTGGTAAGAGCAGGTGCTAATCCCAGGTAAAGTGACCTAGGACCTTCAGTTGTCACCATTTCTGTAAATAGTTTTCCCTTTAGAATTAATAGAAGAAAAAAATAACTTTAGTTACGAACGGAAAAATTTTCCATGACAAGAAATGATAACAAAAAATAACAGGAAAATCATACCAGTCCAATTAAGGGACCTCTTTGGCCAACCAGTTGCATCTGAAGCCTAACTTTAAGAACATCTGCAGTTTAAATGTTAAAATGGAATTACCCTCTGCATAGAATGCAAGATAGTGGAGAAGAAGAAATATCAAAACCTTTTGAACAGGATCAAACACACAAATAAACAGAATATGCAGAAAAAGGATGAAGAAGCACAGGATATAGAGCGACTAGAAATTTCCATATTGAAAACAAAAAAAAACACATTTTAGGTGCAAGCATCATTGTCCCACAATTATAAGTATTTCAAAGAGAAGTCCACAATAGACCTTACACATGTAATAATGATGTTTTCAACCACTACTAAGAGCTTCATGGAGTTTCCAATCATCATCTATCTAATGCTAAATAATTGATGCTGACTCCCTTCAATCGCAGGTCATGCATACACTTAAATTATACGTCATCTTTTTAACCGTCACATTTTACCCTCTACCACTACTTGTTCCATTAACTATTATTATGCTTAACTTGTTCCATTAACTATTATTATGCTTATTGTAAAGTTTAGATGGCTTAACCACTTATCTTATATTTTAAAAGCGCAAGCTGTTACGAAAGTGAACCACTATAATATTTACTTCAATATTTTCCCTCACATGAAAACTTTGTATGACTTAGAACGTGGACAAACACGGGGCAATTAGTCCATTGGACATAATATGGGGTAAATTAAAATTAATATTTCTCCCGGCAAAATATTGGCAACGGGATTCGAACCAAAGGTCCTCCTAGACCTTTGGTGCTGACACCATGTAAATTTTAGATGGTCTAACTTATAAGATCATTGTGACCATGAATATTTCTACTGGTATAAGAGAAATAGTTGCGATGAAGGTTAATAGAGATATTGCATGATTTGCCAGATGAAACAACTTAACAAAGAGAAAGATACTTGTACATGAGGGTAATAGCAGAAATAAAATATGCTAGTCACAACTACAAGGTATTAACGTTTAAGCTTACACACCTTCAACTTATAGTTTCAAGTTTGAAAGACAATCTATGAAATAAAGTTACACAAGCCATTATGTTTTCTTGATTTCTTATTTCAAATCTTTTGAAGCCGGTGAAATATGATGAAAAGGTGCTTTCAACATTTTTAAAATTAAGATTGGCATCACACTTGGTAATCCATAATTTGAACATGAAGCCGATCATAATCATGCCTTAGACATGGTTCAATATGATGTTTAGCTTTCTGAATGTGAGACTGAACAAAGTAAAATCTGAGTGGAAATAAAATTCATTTCACCAAACTAAAGTCGATCATAAATGGTCGAAACCTTTATAACCATGTTCACTCACAAGCTTTACTCTATAAATGCCTTCATGACTCAATAAAATGTTGTTTTTTGACAGGTTCATTCATCCACTTTCCTTATTGATTTTGTTCAAGTTTTCACAGACAAGAGATGTTTTATGTGTCCATTGTACTCGCAAGGAAGGGGAGGTCTCGTGTACATTGGGAGTAATTGTTAAAAAGCTCTTACATGATCGTGATCATCAACCTGCCTTGGAAATTGTTATTTCCTAAAGTGTGTGATATTTCATCATATACTTATACATATTGATTTTGAAGGGAAGTGCAAAAACTATTGTATATCTTTAGATATTATTACCAACAACAACAAACAATACAGGTGGGGAAAAAATAGTTGTCTTTGGTGCCTTAGCAATTTCACATATGCCTACGACATGACTTTTCACAATAATATTTTCATATTGACTCATTGAGAACTCTAGTCCTAAAATCTAGTGAATAAGAGAAATACACATGTATCATAAACTTCCATCCTAAGTGTGATATCCCCTAAATTAGTTCCACATTCAATACCTATTGGGGTAAGATTTAATATATTAGTAAGGATGGTGTTTACCATCTTTAACTTGATTAACAACTTTTAAAGAAATTACTAGGCTCATTAGTTTACACTTGGGTTGGGTCATTACAAGTAGTATTAGAGTTGACCCAAGACCATATTACACGGTGATCTGAATTGGACGTAAGCTGGGCTGCTAACTATGAACCAAGGGTTAGACCTAGACTGGTCGTGGGTTAGACAGTTAGCTACATGCCAATGGTAAGAATTCTGAGAACAAAATTTCCTTAAGGTTGGTTGATTGTGACATCCCTTAAATTAGACCCATATCCAATACTTACTGCAGTGAGATCTAATATATTAGTAGGGATAACATTTATAATCTTTAATTTGATTAACCACTTTTGGAGAAATAACTAAGCCTATAAATTTGCACTAATTGGGTCGGGTTGTTATACCAAGAGTCTAAGAGCAGACAATAAATGAAATGGTTCCTGCAATCACCTCTTTCTGTACTTTTCGAGAATACTTATCGTTAACAGCACATCTACACTACACTCAGACAAAACATAGCTTTTATGATTATTTACAGAGTCCATTTCTGCCATAATCAATCAGAAATGAAAGAAATTACATGTGACAATATTGTTGATCATTAATATTACAATCTTCACATACTGTCAAGTTTTGGATATGCAATGATGCAGTGCATCTAGTAGAATTTCTTTCTTAGGATTTTTTATATATTTTTCTTCTTGTGGGGATTTGTATGTGATTTTAACATTTGATTGTTTGGATACTATGGGAAATAAGTGATTATGGTTTTCTTTTGTTTGCCTATAAATAAGGCGATCTCATTGTACGTATAAGACTTAGTAGATTTATTGATTATTAGTTGTGTGTCATTTCTTTATTTAAGTTTTTACTTTAATTTAGGCTTTTATTTTTCTAGGAGTAGTGGTTAATTTAACTTGTCCCTTTTGCATTTCTACATCAATTGCTGCAGATGCTATAATTGTCCATCCACAATGGTCAATCCACTAAACTCGCAATGCCACTTGGATCGTGGGAAAAAATGGCTGCTATTACCAGCCACCACCGCAACCAAGTTCCTTCCACAGCCTTTGTCCACTTCTCCATCAGCCCCAAAAAAGATGGAGTCTTTCTCATTGTTGCTATAAGATCCATGGAGCCATTGATAATCAGTGGTCTCAACCTATCGCCTCCTGTTCTTTGTCACATTTCCACCAATTGATGCTTAAATGCAATAGGGGATGATCTTAATTAACATCCACTCTTAGAAAAATAATGAGCTAAACCATAAAGATAAACGATCTAAACTAAAAAGGGAAAGGGCACACAGCTGTAATCAATTCATAAAAGTCTTGCCTACAAAGAGATAGCCATTTATTTATAGGCAACTAATAAAGAACCCTAATAAAATAATTCCTAAAATATTCCAAGGATAAACAACGAAAATTACACATACATCCCTAGAAGAAGAATATTACATCTTCTTATTCTTCTCCTTTGACCTTACCCTGGGTTGGGGTCAACAGCATGGATTTTATTGTGCCATTGTACACAACATCCCTAGAACAAGAAAATGACATTCAACCATATTTTCCATAAACCTGATTATTGATGTAACCTTTATTTTACTTACAGCTTAGTACATGACATGAGGAACTTTTCTTGTCTATATCTTATAAATGAACACAATGTCTGCTCGCAGACCAATTTAAACAGAATATTTTCCGCTTCACATGGTACCAGAGCCAGACAGTTTAATCTACCCTTAACCCATACATCAGATGATACCATGTTGAACAACACAATACAATCAATTTTCTACAGTAAATGATGATACCCAACACGTAAGCTAGTTCGTATGCACAACAAATACAACACAAAAATTAAAATCAACACATGAAATTAAGCTTTTATCTACCCTTAATCCACACATCAGACTTTACCATGTTGAACAACACAATAAAATCAATTATCATGGTGATACCCAACATATAAGCTAGTTCGCACGCACAACAAATGCAACACAACAGAAAACTGAAATCAACACACAGAATTAAGCTTTTCAAGATAAATGGAACAAGCAAGAAACCTAAGGGGTGAGTGGCAGCAGTTCCAGTGGCAACGGCGACCCCGCTGGTAGTGACATAGTAAAACCCAGACAGGGCAGCAGACCTCCAACCCTCGTCGGCAGCGCCATATCCACCACCTACAACAGCACAAACTCGCAAACAAAATCATCAAGACAGATGTTTACAAAGAGCTTCGAGCGAAAAACGTCAAGAGAGATCAAATTGACAGGCTGGTGGCGGACCCTGCCGGGGTATGGAAGGGAAGGTAGACGGCGCCGCCATGGACGAGGATCGGAGGGAGCTCGGCGTTTTCACAAGGGAGAATCGGAATCCCAAGTACGGAATTGAGATTCCCACCTGCCAAAGAAGTGTTATTTGGAATATCCACCTTCCACGGTTTCCCTCGCATTACATTAAGAATTGAGATTCTGACAAATAATGGTTTGAGTTGAGTATTGACTTTTTTGCTTGGTCATATATGACATAATTTTTTTTAAAGCAAAGCAATAAGCCTTTTTTTTATCAGGAAAGGGGAGAATTTTTTAGTGGGAAAATCAAAGCAAATTATAAGAAAAGAGAAATTTTAAATAAAATATAAAAATTACCCTTAAAAGCTAAAAAAATTTATAAGGGGAGATTGACAGCTAGTAGCTATAAGCACGGGTGGCCAAGAATCGCCACCCTAAGGACAGGGCAGCCAGAGTTAGCCCCCTCAAGTTGCATTCAACATCCGGTAACTTTGTTATTTATTTTTTCAAGTGAGGGTATTTTAAATAATTTAATATATATATATATATATATATATAATTAAGCTTAATTTCCTTACCACTTGATAATATTGAAAACTTTCTTCCTTTTTCTTATAAAAAGCTATACTAAAACTAATCATAGTTTCCATCCTAAAATCTTTAAAATGATATAGAAACTTCTCATGTATGCTTGCTTAATACGAAATGTGTTATGGGCGCTTCTAAAATATTCTCCTTAATTAGAAGAAGGTCTTTGTTGGAGGCAAAAACGTACAAATTTACTCCAATCTTTGAAGTTTAGCATGATAATACGCAATTAACATGTTATACATTAAAAAGCACACAAAAGACTGAACCTGAATATTATCAATATTCAAACAAAGTTTGCTTCAACCATGAGCTCACAAAAGTCAGATGGACTTATCCACGCATTCCCAAGCTCTCAATCACCCACCATTGCATGTAGACCCTTTTGCTTCACCGCAAAGTGTGAAGTTGAACTAGCTATATACCTTCCCCTTCACTCAAATGCAATCGACTATTTTATAGCTTGAGTGCCCATAATCCAACTATCAATCAGCAACTTGTTTCAATCAATTGACTATCAATTTAAAATGGCCTCTGGATCAAGTGCAGCTGGTTATAATTAAGCAGTTGTCTGTAGTAGTCAAGCCCAGATCATGGGTACGCTAAGGAAGATGAAAGGAAGCATTCTTGCAATCTTGTTTCTGGTATTGGTACTGTCTGTTTCTCTGTCAAATGGTAGTAAAGGCCAAAATTGCGGTCTGAAATTGAACTTCTACAACTATACATGTCCACGGGCAGAGGAGATTGTGAGGGAGATGACATGGGGAATGATCCAGGGCTTCCCATCAGTTGGCCCAAAGTTTCTGAAGCAACACTTTGTTGATTGTTTGGTCAGGGTAAGGATTTATAAAGCAAGCTGTGCTTATTGCATTATTTTTGTGTTAAACTGCAATATTTATGCTAATAAAATTATGTTGCAGGGTTGTGATGGATCCATACTACTGACCCAGTTCCAAGATGAGGTTCCAGAGAGGGCAGACAATGCCAACAGGTTTGGCCTTGCGTGGAGCGAAGTTGAAGACATCAAACAGCGGCTAGAGCAGGAATGCCCTGGTGTTGTCTCTTGTGCTGATATCGTAGCTTTATCTGCTAGAGATGCTGTTTCCTTTCAAGTAATCAACGCACTCACCACCATTGCTTTCTTCCTCTTTGTTATATTCTCGTGCTAATGTGAAGAATGTTTGTGCTTTGATCTGTATTATATGAACAGTTTGAGAGGCCGTTATACCCAGTTTATACAGGAAGAAGAGATGGTTTCTTCTCACGCCTATCCGAAGTTCCATGCAACAGACCCCATCCCTACTCCAACTTCTCCACTCTCAAAATCTTCTTTGAGAACAAAGGTCTAGATGTCACAGACCTGGTTGCATTATCTGGTAATTAAACAATCTCAACCCATCAAAACAATTAGAGACTTTGATGGTCTGTAGATTTGTTTCAAACATTTGAACAAAGCTTCAATCTAACTTGGAGAGAAACACAGGTGTGTCAAATGAGAATAAACATAGGGAGAGAAGGGTTGTGTTGATATTTGTCAAGATAAATTAATACGAATATATTTAGCTGACTCGATTTATCTCTGTAGAAAAAATTGGAATTAGATAGTGTAAGTACCTCTGTACCCTTGATCCCTTATAGCACAAGCCCTCTTATTTTTTATTTTGGTTGACTAATTTAAAGAGATAACTTATGCAGTTAATTTGCACTTAAGCAAAGCGAACCCGAGACTCTATTACATAGTGGATCTTCACCTGAATTATCAACATTGACCGAGGAGTTGTGAGATAAAGATTTTTTGGATTAGATTAGTTTCACATCACATAAAGTAAGAGTAGTTATTGATCTAGAAGTCGGACCGAGGGATAACTTAGGCCTATCAATATATATTTAAACCGATCGTTACAACTTAATTATAAGCCCTAATAGGATTTGCTAGATGATCTCCTCTTATGTAAGTTGATATAGGAATATCTACGCTAGTTGAAACCAAAGTCTGCTGGGGATTTGATCTATTGTTCACAACTAATTGATCAATCTCATTATGTAAAGTGTTATGATTACATATGAATTATTAGGCTTGTGCTTAATCTAATTATTTGATAATTATATAGGTGCTCATACATTTGGAGTTGCCCACTGTCAATTCTACGACCAGAGGCTCTACAACTTCACCGGAAAAGGTGACCAAGATCCAAGCTTGGATCCAGACTACGCCGAGTACCTCAAGAACACATGCCCACCTCTCTCTCGCCGGCCGCCCTTCGTCCCGCCGGTGTCACTAGACCCCATTACCCCCGACGATTTCGACACCGGCTACTACTACGCCCTGCTCCAGAACAGGAGCCTCCTCCAGACCGACGCCGCCCTCATGTCCGACCCGGAGGCGGGCAGCATTGTCAGGAAGCTGAAAGAGCCCAAGAAGTTCTTGAAACAGTTCGCGAAATCGATGATGAAGATGGGGGCCATCGAGGTGCTCACCGGAGACGAAGGGGAGGTGAGGAGGACGACGTGCATCTTCACCAACGCCCAGGCGGAGGCCATTAAGGCGTCGACGCCGAAGCCCAGCCCCGCCGGAGATCCGGTGGTGCAGGGGCCTGGACCAACCAGCTTTGGCGATCATGATCCTCCTCGTACTTTTCTGCCGCCATCGCCGTCGCCTGAGATTTTAGACTTCTCGCCGCCATCACCGGATATTTTCGTCTTATCACCATCGCCGGTACCAGGTCGGTCGTCGACAATGAAGAGACGGCGCCCCCGCCTATGCCCAGTCGGTGCCCTGGTTTTTGAGACTGTTGCTGGCTTAGTGCATGGCATGCATGGCCATGGGCATGCAGCTTCACAAGTTTCTCGTTACCGTGCGCTTGTTACTTTTTCTTTGGCTTATGAATAAGGGTTTCTATAAATCTATCATATAATATAAGTGCATTTATCTGTGTTTTTTTCTAGATGCAAAATAATCTGAATAATAGAATTGATTAGAATTTCACCAACTCCTCCCATCAAATGGATGTGTAAAGGCAACTTAGACACCTGTAAAATGCTTTCCCTTTTACATATATATTAATCATCACCATTATATTTTTGTATATTTATGGATATAAATTATTTTTTAATTTCGTATGGATTAATATGTGTAATTGTATTAATGATATGTAGCTCATTGTCACACTCGGAATATTAAAAGAATCTTGGAATACCAACAAAGGTGACTGTTTGTTGTTTCATGGAGGATGAAGAGTCTCAAAGCTTCTCTATAAATTAAACTTCATTTGCCTCATTCTAAAAACAAGACAAGCACAGAAAACAATACAAGAAAGATAAGAGAGAGAAAAAGAGAGAGATAGAGAAGAGATATAGAGATAAAAAAGAGGGAAAATATTATTTATGAGTTTAATCTTATACGGAATATTGATAGAGAAAAATCTTGTAATCTCAATAGTATAGGTTGAGTAAGTAATCTTCTTATACATCTCTATATGTTTGATGACTGTAATCTTTGATTAAAGTAGTGAATTGTTAGTTGTTGTCCCATGGTTTTTGACTCTTAATAGAAGGAGGGTTTTCCACGTTAAATTTCTATTCTTTTGATTTTGTTTTATTTTATTTCTCGAGCATTATTTTCCCAAATCTTGTGTTTGTTGTTGTTGATCTCCAACTTAGGGGATTTTTCTCAACAATTGGCGCCATCTGTGGGAACTTGGGTCTCATTCAATCGGATCTTGATTTGAGTGGGAGTTATGGTGGACACTTCCAAGATTGGGAAGATTGAGAAATTTGATGGAACAAATTATCAATGGTGGAGGATGCAGATTGAGGATCATCTATACGAGAAGCAACTACATCAACCGCTTGTAGGTACCAAGCCAGAAGCGATGTCAGCCGAGGAGTGGGCCTTGTTGGATAGGCAAGCCTTAGCTATCGTTCGATTGTGTTTAACACAGTCGGTGGCATTTAATGTCTCCAAACAGACAACCATCAAAGGCATTAGCTCGTGTTTATGAGAAGTCATTAGCTCTGGTGTTTATGAGAAGTCATCAGCCTCTAACAGGTTATTTTTGTTGAGGAAGCTTGTCTCTTTAAGGATGCCCGAAGGTAAATCTATTGCTAATCATTTGAATGATTTCAATAAAATTTGGGCACAACTTGAATTTGTGGAGATGACCTTTAGTGAAGATATTAAATCTTTAATGTTCATGTGTTCTTTGCCGGAGAGTTGGGATACGGTAATTACTTCTATAAGTAATGCATCAAAAGAACAACTAAAGTTTGATGAAGTGCTAGGTGCAATCTTGAATCAGGAGATGATGAAGAGGAGCATGGTAGATAGCACACTGTCCATCTCGAGCACAGCTTTGTCGGTGGACAAAAGCAAGGGCAAAGAAAGAGGAAGAGGTCAAAGTAAAGGTCCTAAGAACCGAGGGTGCTCTAAATCCAAAGGAAAATTCAAGGGTAAGCCTACTTGTTGGATTTGTGACAAGGAAGGACATGTAAAGAAGGATTGTCCCGAGCGAGTCAAGAATGTAGCTAATGTTGTGATGGTCATGAAGAAATTTTGTTTATCTATTCATGATGATTACAACATAGATACATGGTATATTGATTCAGGTGCTTCATTTCATTGTACTTCTCAAAGAATGGTTTGTGATTTTGTCAAGAAGTTGGATACGTAATATGGCAATGGTCGAAGTGCAAGGTAAGGGAGTAATTCATTTGAAGATTCATGATGAAGGTAAACTTATTCTCAAGGAGGTCAGGTATATACCTAAATTGAAGAAGAATCTTATATCTGTTAACAAGCTGGACCAAGAGGGCTATAAGATCACATTCGAAAACAATTAGTGGAAGATTAGCAAGGGAGCATTGGTAGTGATCAAGGGGAAGGCGGTGGGCACACTTTACCCATTGTCTACCAAGGTAGATCCATTTGTTTCTTTGGCCGCTAAGAAGAATGACATAACAACGTTATGGCATAGAAGGCTTGGTCACTTGAGCGAGAGTGGGATGAGGATCTTACATTCCAAGAAGGTTTTGATAGGTATAATTGATTCTAACTTTGGTTTTGTGAAGACTGTGTTTTAGGTAAACAGAAATGGGTCAGTTTATAAAGGATGGGCGAGAGATGAAATCAAAAGGTTGGAGTTGGTTCATACGGATGTTTGGGGCCAGCCCATGGTAAATCTTTTGGAGGTAATTTCTATTTTGTTACCTTCATTGATGATTTTAGTAGGAAGACATGGATCTACACTATTAAGAAAAAATCAGAAGTTTTTAGCATTTTCAAGATATGGAAAGCCCGAGTTGAGAATGAAATAGGTTTGAGATTGAAATGTCTTCTGTCGAATAATGGCAGAGAATATTGCAATAAGGAGTTTGACTCCTATTATGAAAAGCGGGGGATTAGAAGGATCAAGACAGTGCCAAGGACACCACAACAGAATGGGGTGGCGGAGAGAATGAACAGGACCATCCTAGAGCGAGCGAGAAGCATGAGGGTTCATGCTGGACTCCCTTTGCATCTTTGGGGTGCCACTGTGGATACAACTATCTATCTAATCAACCGAAGTCCATCAAGCATCTTAGATGGAAAAATACCAGAAGAGGTATGGTCTGGTAAGAAAGTTGACTACTCTTTTCTTAAGGTCTTTGGTTGTATTGCATATGCACATATTGATAGGGAATCAAGAAAGAAGCTTGATTCAAAATCCGTCAAGTGTGTATTTCTTGGATATGGGGGTGACAAGTATGGTTACCGGATGTAGGATTTCGAGAACAACAAGGTGTTTCGAAGTCGGATGTTGTATTCAATGAAGAGTGCATGTACAAAGACAGGAAGAAAGAAAAGATTGAGGAGTCCAAAGAAAAAGAGTATATGGAGCTTGATGAGACAGATGAAGAGATACCAAGTGCTGAAAATCAAGGATTTGTTCCAAGTGATGAGGAACAATTATCTTCTAAAGAGACCGAACAAGAAGGTGAGTCACAGGCTAATCAACCACATGATGATGAATCAGATTCTGAATATTTTGATGCACAAGTTGAAATTGATGACTCAGAGCCACCACAAGAGATAGTTGTTGCTCCAGAACCAAGGAGGAGCACAAGGGTCAGAAAGCCTACTTAGAAATTAAATTTAATTGTACAACATATTTTGTATACTGATGCAGGAGAACCAGAGTCCTATGATGAAGCCATGAGTGACAAAGCTCATCTTAAGTGGGAGTTGGCCATGAAGGATGAGATGTCATCATTGGAGAAGAATCATACATGGGAGTTGGTGAAGTTGCCACCAAAAAGGAAGGTTCTACAAAATAAGTGGATCTATCGGGTCAAGTCTGAAACCGGTGGTGTACAAAGGTATAAGGCAAGACTTGTGGTGAAAGGTTTTGGTCAAAGAGAAGGAATTGATTTTCATGATATATTTGCACCTGTTGTAAAAATGACTTCTATTAGAATTATTTTGAGTATTGTGGCTATAAAGGGGTTGTATTTAGAACAGCTTGATGTAAATACAGCTTTCCTTCATGGTGATTTAGAGGAGGAGATCTATATGGAACAACCAAAAGGATTTGAAGTCAAAGGTAAAGAAAATATGGTGTGCAAATTGAAGAGGAGTCTATATGGACTCAAACAAGCACCAAGACAGTGGTATTTGAAATTTGACAAGTTTATGTTAGATAATGGATTTGCTAGGAGCAATTCGGACCACTGTGTATATCTACAAAAGTTTAATGATGGCAATTACATTATTTTAACTTTGTATGTAGATGACATGCTTGTTGCAGGGACTTGTATGGAGAAAATTATTAATCTCAAGATGAGGTTAGCCAAGAGTTTTTCCATGAAGGACTTGGGTGAAGCAAAACAACTTCTTGGGATGCAAATTACCCGAAATAAGAAGAGCAAGAAGTTGTGGTTATCTCAAGAAGGGTATGTGAAGAAAGTTCTTGAGAGATTCAACATGAATGAATCTAAGCCGGTGACTACTACTTTGGGTAGTAATTTCCAATTGTCAAAAGAACAAGGTGCTAAGAGTGAGGAGGATAAAGCTCACATGAAAACGGTGCCTTATGCTTCAGCTATTGGAAGTCTTATGTATGCTATGGTGAGTACAAGACTAGATATTGCACATGCAGTGGGAGTAGTGAGTAGATTCATGAAGAACCCAGGAAAAGAACACTGGAAGGCAGTGAAATGGATTTTCAGGTATTTGAAAGGAACTTCTAATTACTGTTTGTGTTTTGGGGGTGATAATATTGATGTGCAAGGTTATGTGGACTCGGACCATGCTGGAAATAGAGACAATGTAGGAGTACATTTGGATATATCTTTATAGTTGGTGGAACCGCAGTGAGCTGGGTTTCCAAATTGCAAAAGATAGTTGCTCTATCTTCAACTGAGGTTGAATATGTGGCTGCTACAGAAGCTAGCAAGGAGTATATTTGGATTAAAACTTTAATGAATGAGTTAGGTTTTAATGGGGTTGATTGCAAGTTGTACAGTGATAGTCAAAGTGCAATCCATTTAGCCAAGAACTCGGCATTTCATTCTAGGACCAAACATATTCGGTTAAGGTATCATTTTATTATATCTTTGTTAGAAGAAGGTAAATTGAAGTTGGAGAAGATAGATGGCAAAAAGAATCCGGCGGACATGTTGACTAAACCGGTGGAGGGACAAAAGTTGAGTTTTTGCTCAACTTTGGTGAACTTGCACTAACATGCAGGTGAAGGACTTATGCAACGAACAAGTGGAGGAAGAATTTGGACTGGTGTGTTCCAATCGGACTCCAAGTGGGAGATTGTTAATATGTGTAATTGTATCAATGATATGTAGTCCATTGTCACACTCGGAATACTAAAAGAATCTCGGAATACCAACAGAGGTGGCTGTTTGTTGTTCCATGGAGGATGAAGGGTCTCAAAACTTCTCTATAAATTGAGCTTCATTTGCCTCATTCTAAAAACAAGACAAGCAGAGAAAACAATACAAGAAAGACAAGAGGAGAAAAAAGAGAGAGATAGAGAAGCGATATAGAGATAAAAAAAGAGGGAAAAATATTATTCACGAGTTTAATCTTATATAGAATATTGAGAGAGAAAAATCTTGTAATCTCAATAGTATAGGTTGAGTGAGTAATTTTCTTGTATATCTCTATATATTTGATGACTATAATCTTTGGTTGAAGTAGTGAATTGTTAGTTGTTGTCTCGTGGTTTTTAACTCTCGATAGAAAAAGGGTTTTCCACGTTAAATTTCTGTTCTTTTGGTTTTATTTTATTTTATTTCTCAGGCATTATTTTTCCTAAATCTTGTGCTCGCTATTGTTGATCTCCAACTTAAAGGGATTTTTCTCAACAGTATGTTCGTGAATATAGATTATCTTCTAATATTGTCTTGCGCGTACAAGCCTCTGACCTTTACATGTGTACCAGCCGTTGAGCTTTATATGTGTACATAAGTCTGTATTTCTTTTGAACTTGGACTTGCTTCTTTTCAGCCACTTATGGACGAAATCACAGCGTGAAACGAATTAGCTCGGATGTCATCTGACTCGAAACCATATATGTAAATAATATAAGTTAGGCTTGGACCTATATGCTCAAAAGTCTAACACTTCAGTTCCACATATATATCAGCCACTAACTTTATGTTAAAGATATAGATTATTCTCTAACAAGATAATTACTTCTTGAACTGGTCTTGGCTCCTCCCAGTGGAGATGCCGAATGTCCCCGTCAGCATCTCCATGGGAACAGACGAGACGAGACAAGACAAGACGAGCCAGCTCGGTTCAATATTCATCCAACCAAGCCGAGCTCGGCTTATCAAAACATGAGTTGAGCAGTTGGCTGCCGTCCTGTCCATGGGATAAGAGCAAAAATTTATTGCCGGTGGAAAAGAGAGATGTAAAAGTTAAAAATTCATCGATACATACTAAGCAATGCATGGTGTAATCTCAATTGATTTCCTATTAAGAAAAAAGCATATATCCACATTTTTTCAACGGAACGATCATACCTGTTTTGGGTTGTAAATCATGCAAGACATTTGCTTAACTTCTAAAACACTACATTGTATACAAATTAACTACATACTGATACTATCCATACATATATCATTCATTTTTTATGATGTTATATTGTGGCATCCTCCAATCGAGTTAGCATGCATTACATTTTGGTTGGTTAAAAGAACAAAAACAAAAAACAAAAAATAAAACTCAAAAAATGAATAAATGACATGGAAATTTTGAAAATTTCCCTCACATTCTAAAATAGAAAGAAAAACAAATGGCATACTTCAATGGTTTTTTTGTTGCATTTTAAACAACAAATCTTTATGCATAAAATTTTTTGCCCAAGGCTCACAGTCACAAGACTCACAGGGACAAAAGTTAACTTATCAAAACCTGCAATCCAAAGAAAACCCACAAACTGCAGTATTGATATTTGTTTCTTTATCCTTTCCATCCATGCAAACATGCTCTTAGGCAAAAGTTACAAATCAAAAAATTCTATTTTGATCATAGATATGTATTCAAATCGATCACCAAGAACACAAACATAACCCTATCAACTGCCCTTAGAAACTGCTTACAATCTAACCAGTGGTAGGGAATGCCTGACAATACAACAATGTTTTGCCCAGTGTCCTTGATTTTAAGCCATTTCTCAAATTGTCTAACTACCTCCATTGGTGTTCTTCTGTTGAGATATTTTATCTTTAACAAAATTATGCAAATGATAAAACCATCAATATAAAACCTTAATTTTCTTCAGATTAAATCATCAAGAAATAAAATTAGATAGCGGAAGCATACTTGAATCCATAAAGGAAAATTGATTCTTTTCTTTTTACGATTTTGTTCTTTCAAATTCAATACTAATTTTCAAGACCAAAGTTTCTAAACGATGAGCTGCTAAAATGAAAACTACATATGAATTCGGGAACCCTAACCCCTATTTATAACTTAAGTTTTCATAATTTCAATTTAACCTATCATAAAAGAGAAATTACAAAAATGATATCTACTCATTGAATCCATACCTATATTAATAGCCCATAAACTTTAACTTTAATAGATAAATTAAATTTAGCCCAAGCTTAAATAACAGTATATGATACAATTTTAGATTTATGTATATATTTTTATCTAACATCCAACAATCTCCCACTTGGACTATATATACACAAAGATAATTGTATATAACCTTATGAGCTCAAAAAATAACATACGCTATTATTCCAAAATAATAATCTCATCCATTAATTAATGTTAATATAGGATCAAAGCGATTTTATTTTATTTATCTTAACTAAACCTATCCATAGCCATATACATCAACATAATTAAATGATGTAGATCAAGTATAGACGTGTAACATGAAAATGACATGGAATTTGATCTAACATGTGTAACGACCCGGCCATTTGTCACAATATTGTGGGCCTAGCTGGCCAGGTGTTACTCACAATTAAGCAAATATGACTAACATTTTTATTTAACAAAAACATATATAAGATCCCACAGTCTTAGACCGTTTCCCAGTAGCCACACTTATTTCTCAAATAAATAATAAAAGGAGTCCTCATATTTATTTTGCTCCATGCCCTGGTTGTCAATCACCTACTTTCGTATCTGCACACCTGCGGAGGCAATTCCGCGTTAGTGATTACAACACTAAGTAGTATAATAGATAAAACAAATTCAAGTACATTCCACTATTTCCTTATGTTTATTTTAATATGCGGTGGAGCAATTCCGCTATACTCCAAAACAATGCGGAGGAGGTATCCACTGTGATCCGCACACCCCGGCCGTAGCCCTTTTGTGGGGAGGCTACCACTACCGTCTCCAGTGCCAGTGCCTCGCACACCCCGGCCGTAGCCTTTTTGTGGGGTAGCTATCACTGCACTCAGGTGATTGCTACGCCCCGTTTGTGGGGAAGCTCTCACTACCAATTCTAGTGCCAGTGCCTCGCACACCCCGGCCGTAGCCTTTTTATGGGGAGGCTATCACTGCACTCCAGTGCCAGTGCCTTGCACACCCCGGCCGTAGCCTTTTTATGGGGAGGCTATCACTGCACTCAGGTGATTGCTATGCCCCGTTTGTGGGGAAGCTCTCACTGCCAACTCTAGTGCCAGTGCCTCACACACCCCGGCCGTAGCCTTTTTATGGGGAGGCTATCACTGCACTCAGGTGAATGCTATGCCCCGTTTGTGGGGAAGCTCTCACTGCCAATTCTAGTGCCAGTGCCTCACACACCCCGGCCGTAGCCTTTTTATGGGGAGGCTATCACTGCACTCCAGTGCGATGGAGGAATCGTTGTGCCTCACTCACCCCGGCCGTAGCCTTTTTATGGGGCGGCTATCACTACTCCAAAACAATGTCGATGCATTACACAATTTACGCACATAATACGACCCCGTGTCGGACTGAGTCAATTCTTTGACCCCGGTTGCACTCGGTGCATGGTGGTCGAATCTGGGCTCAGGCCGACCAAGGCTACCAATAAGGAAAATACGATGTTCTACCTATTATACGTACCTGACTTGTGATTTCGTCTGACTGTGACCCGTGAACCCTAATCTGAATAAGGGCATAAAATTATACATTAGTATAATTTTATTTTGCATGATCCTACATGCAACTTACATGACTAATATACTATCAATTTTAAATGATGTAATTAGTTCATGTTAGTCTTCATTTCTTATTAAATTTTTAGCAATTCTAATGATAATTAATTATTAATTATCATTATCCAAATCCCCATTATCTAATTGATAATTTAATTATTAACATGTCCATTTACAAAACAACTAAGCAATCGACAAGAACCCCATGCATAAGACGCTGGAGATCTAGCAACTTGGCAGGGCGTCTTCAACAAACCTTGCATGCAAGAATCCTAATGGAAACAAATAAGATGAGGGATGAAATACTCACACAGTAATGGGGAGGTCGCCTGGGACGGAGATGAGGGATGAAATACTCCCTCCTCCTGCATATATATACACTTCAACCATTCCCTCCATTAAATTCTCATACCCCATCATCCCTTGGTATTCCCTAGGTTCAACGAGCCCCTTCATTAAATTCTCACACCCTATCATCCATTGGTATTTCCTAGGTTCAACGACCCCTTCATTAAATTCTCACACCCCATCATCCATTCATGAATAGGTATTTTCTAGGTGACCTTAAGTCGAACCATGACCGGTCGACTTGATAACCAACCATATCGGTTCATCTATATTTATTTCATAATATTTAGGTTCGAGTTTTGTAATAAAAATCATGGTTTTTACAACATGCCTATTTTTAACTGGTCCAACTTTATGAGATCACCAAAATAAAGTAAAACATAAACCAAATACTCCAACAAAATAAACTCACACTAGAGTAGCATATCATCAAATGATACTACACCCATATGAGCAACATGCTTATGAAAGACCTTGGGTGGTAAACTTTTAGTAAGCGGATCCGCAACCATGGATTTTGTCCCAATATGCTCTATAGAAACTTTACCACTTTGAACTCTTTCTTTCACAACAAGGAACTTGATCTCTATATGTTTTGATTTAGATAAGCTTATGTTGTTATTTGAATATGATACTGCAAACTGATTGTCACAAAATAACTTAAGTGTTCTTTCAATATTATCTACAATGCGTAGCCTTGTGACAAAATTCTACAACCATATTCTTTGATTAGATGCGTCATAACAAGTTATGAATTCAGCTGCCATGGTGGAAGAAGCTATGAGTGTCTGTTTAGCACTCCTCCAAGAAATAGCCGCTTCAGCAAGCAGGTAGAAATAGCCATAAGTAGATCGATGACTATCTTGACATCTAGCAAAAACAGAATCAGAATACCCAATGATCTCAAGTTGATTTGATTTCAAACAATATACGCAATATCTGGACGCGTACATACTTGAGCATACATAAAACTTCCTATTATTGAAGCATAGGGAGTCTTTTGCATTTCCTTTCCTTCTGTGTCATTTTTAGGGCATTGATTGAGACTGAATTTGTCTCCTTTAGAAACAGGAATTGTAACACCCCGTTTTGGCTCACCTGTGAACCGACCTCCAAATGTCACCGGTTAAGCCGACTCAGATTTGCCTTTTGCATCTTAAGATGGAGATGTGACATGCAAAACATGGATGAAAAAATTGGGTTCTAATGCAATCCTACATGTATGCCATGACGTGCAAGCAAAAACAGGACAAACATAATAAATGAGAAATCAAAAGAAAATTATCTATTTCTATAGAAAAATGGACAGAGTTTCCCCTAAAAGTGCAATAAGGCCCAACCTATCCACAACAGGGATATATAAATATTCTATCAAAATAATATAAAATATGACAATCTATCATGGCATTCAGTCATTATCTTTTGTTTTCATTTGAGCCAGGTCTGAACTCCAAGGCTCCCGGTTCATTCACATTTATATATTTATTTCATAGGCAGTTTATCAAGACATAATACAACATGACTATCATCATTCACACAACATGCAACACCATCATTATACATTACACATGGCAGGTATATGTATAACACCCCAAATCAGATCCACGCTCGTGAACCGAACTGGTATGTTACAGGCCCCGGTTAGGTCGGCTAACCCGAACCTAACTCATGCGGATCCAATCTCGGCGTCTTAAGATGAAGATACAACTCGCAATGCATTGATGAATGCACAAACCCTAACATGGTACTACATGAATGACATGCAATTCAAACACACACCAATACAATTACGATCAAACTCAATGAAAATTCTAAAATAAAACGGACAGAATCTCCCTAAAAGTGCAATTAGGGTCCACCCTGTCAAAACAATATATACCAATATATATGCATATATCAACAATTTTAATCACACATAATCTAATATACTGTATATTCATTATAAAACTTGGACCACACTTTTGCTGCGCACTCTAATCACATCTCACCTCTTGTCATCATGTCTTAGCTTTTCATCATGTCATAACATCATATTTTAACAACTAATCACGTCACATCATCATGTTTCAAGCATTTATTCACACCATATAATAATATCATAACACAATATAAACACTCAATTGACTGACATGTGTGCAAGCGACAACAGTGCTCCTCCGTCCAACTGGCTCCTCCAACTCGTAATTGTTACCTATATATAGTATAAAAACACGTCAGTAACAAGTGTTACTGGTCCGGAAAATAAAATAACTATAACAAGCTGGCTATGAGAGCAAACTCTCATATGAAAGAAAACATCATATGCTCCACGTGAACACTCTGAAGGGCACTACTGAGGAGCCACTGGGCTGCAGACCCGGTAGCATCCCGATCTATCTGGTACTGTGCCACTCACGGCACTTCTTTTTCAGTACTTCACATAAAACTTTATCCTAAGCCCTCTCCTTACCTCCATATTTCTCCTGGCCTTGAGCACGAAGGCCGAGTACTCTCAGGCAGTCGCCTTTAGTACCCTTTGAACCACAAGTCCGGACATGCGCTGTACTAAACAGTACCCGTAAACCTCCACGTTCTCCGGGTGTGAGGAACTCAAACGCGGAGTTGTCAGGATCCCTCGGGAATGGAACAGTCCGCTGGCACTAATCCAGAGCCCGCTTTGACTGTCACGGCATCCGCTCATGGTACGTGCAGTCGGTTTCTCTATCTCTCGTCTCACTGAAAATGCGAAAACTACATATATATATATAGGGCTGGGTAGGGATTTATATAATAGGCCCGAAGGCAACTTGTGGTGGATCTTGTTTTCGAAATCATCCTCGAGGGATCTCATCCTCGAGGGGTTATTAATCCGAAAAACTGTTCGGTTAAATGGCCCGAGTTAAGTGGGATCCGATAAAACGCCACTTAACCCGTCCTGCAGATAATAAAATAAACATACAATAGAAGAGCGTAAAACAGAGGCGAGTCCTAAATGGACCTGGTAGAAGCTCCAAGCGTGTCATCGCGCCTAGGCGGCGAGCTCCTACTCCGTACCTACACATCAAAACTAAATACTAACGCCCGCTAACTAAATGATGAATCAAACTCGTCATGATCAAACACATTCACAATACAAACTTCAACCATAACAATCAACAATTATAAATGTGAAAGTAATTCCAACATATCCTATTATCATCAATCTAATTATATTTCCTAAGTTACGTTGTACTCAATTATCATGCTCAAATTTACTTTAGTTCATCATATCACTTAACTATCATTCCCTATTAATCACATCATGCACATCTTTACTTCATTCATAATCTGGCATTCATCATGACAACTACTCAATTCTAACATGCTATACTAACAATCATCATCAATTTTAAATAATCACATTAGAGGTAATTATACCTCACATCGTCGGCAATCGGCGACGACTAGGGTTTCGTTGCGCATCTCAGAGCTCGAATTCGGCACTCATCAGCGTCCGAAGTTCGATCGGATCGACTGGATGAGCTCGCGGAAGATCCGGCGAACTCCAGTGAATCCGGTTTTCCGGCAAGTTCTAGCAGTTTTTCGGCGGCTTTAGTGGTTTTCCGGCACCTCTCCGGCGGTTTTTCGACAACAGTCGCCGGCGGCGTCTAGTGGCCGGAAGGTGATCATGTTGGGTACCATTGGGACCGGCTCGGCGAGCCCGACGCGTCTACGGCGTCGACATAGTCGGCGGAGGCGGCGGCTCGCCGGAAAATGTCTAAAACAGAGCGGCGGCGGTGGGTGAAGAAATCCGGCCGGTCTGGGCGGCGATGGCCTCTGCGCCGGTCGGGAAACGTCGCTGGGCGGTCGAGGGTGCTAAGGCGACCACCTGATCGTGGCGGCAACGGTCGCCGGCGGCGGAATCGGCGACGCGACTGAAATGTAGCCGCGGCGCTAGGCGAGGCGATTCCAGCGTCACGGCGGCCTGGCAGCGGCCGGGGCTGGTCGGGGCGGCACGACAACGCCATGGAGGGGGTAGGCAGCGTCGATCGGCGGCCGAGCGGCATCGACAGTGACGGCGGCGACGCTGCACGGGGCGGCGTCGGGGCAAGGGTTTGGGAAGAAGATGTCGGGAGGGGAGAAAAATAACTGGGTGGCAATTTCGTAAATAAGACTTGACTCATCTCCGGCTCGAGTCAAGTATAATAACTAAGTCGTATTAAATCCTAAAAAAATTCATAAAAATCGGGAAAAATCCCATAAAATCAAACAAACACCAAACATTGTAATGATATGCTCTATGACTAATAACCCACCCAAACTGCCCGTAACGCGTCCTAATGCGGTAAACGGCCTAAAACTAATTCTACGATCCACTATATATAAAAATAAAAAAAATCACTGGCATACTCTCATATATTCTGATAACTCATTCTGTTCTGCTGTGTTCATGACGTTATCATCATATACTTGGGTACGCATGACCCTCATAGCTCATACACATGACTGGCGTCGGCTCAGTACACGTGTTCTGAAACTGACTCGAATCATGGGTTTTACAAAATGTGTGCGCAGTTCTGTGCTGCTCCTCCACAGTGCCGACAGTGTTCATCCTTTGTAGTTCTCACCTACATAAATATAAAAAATTGTTAGTAACAAGTGTTACTGATCCAGAAAATAACTAATATTAATTAGACATAGGAAAGCTAACCCTCCTATTGAATAAAAATCTCATACTTCCTGAAGAACTCTCACAAGGGCAGTGATGGGGGTCGTCACCCTTAGGCGGTAGCATCCCTTTTCCATGTCTGTCTCTTTCCATAACATTCTCTTTCCTTGGCCATTTAAACTATCCTTTTGGCAGGAAAATCATTCTCATTCATCTCAGCCTTCTATATCCTTCATATTACTCGTGGCCTCGAGTACAGGGGCTGAGTACTCTCAGACAAGTGCCTTCAGCACCCTTTTATGCCACAAGTCTATACACGCGCTACACAGCAGTCCCTGTAAACCTCCACACTTCTCCGAGTTTGAGGAACTCAAAGGTGGAGTTATCAGGATCCCGCAGGAATGGAGTGGACGCTCACTAGTTCCGAACCCGTTGTCGACTGGCACGTGCCCCCACGCGTAGCACGATCGTCAGATTTCCCTCATTCCATCTCTCACTGAAAATGTGAAAACTACATGTTTATAGGTCTAGGTAGGGATTTATATAATAGGCCCTAAGGCATCGTGAGCTGGATCTGAGTTTCAAAAACAAACTCGATGGATCTCATCCTTGAGGGTTATTAATCTGAAAATAACGTGCATTAAATGGCCCTCGTAGAGTGGGATACAATAAATCCACCACTTGACACATCCCCGTACCTGTAAAAACAAAACACAATGGAGTATAGAGATAAAACTAGAAGCGAGTCCTAACGGACTTGGCAGAAGCTCCAAGCGTGTCCTCGTGCCTAGGTGGCGAGCTCCTACTTCGTCCCTACACATCAAATCTAAATGCTAACACTCGTTGCTGAATGATGTATCAAACTCATCACGATCAACCCACTCACAACACAAACATCATCCATAAACAGTCAAACAATTATCAATGTAAAAATAACTCGATCTCATCCTATTCATACCAATTTTATTATGTTTTTCTAAGTTATTTATAGTCAGTTAGCATGCTCATATTTATTTTACTTAATTAGATTACTAATATCCATTCACTATCAAACAAGCCATGCAAACCATCATTTCATTCACAATCAAACATTCATTATATCAAACAATCAATCCTAACATGTCGTGCTAATAATAATTAATTTTAAATAATTAAATCGGAGGTAATTATACCTCGCGTCGTGGGCAATTAGAGACGGTTAGGGTTTTGTCACATGTCTCGGAGGTCGAATTTGGCACTCAGCGGCATCCGAAGTTCGATTAGGTTTGACTGGGAGAACTTGGCTGAAGATCCGACGAATTCCAGCAAGTCTGGTTTTCCGGTAGGTTACGACTATTTTCCAGTGGATTCTGGAGGTTTTTCTACAGCTTCCAGTGTTTTTCGGCGACTGACGAGATGGTAGTGGTATGGGGTACCGTTGGCACCGGCTCGGCGAGCTCAACCCAATAGTGATGACGGTGAGGATGGTAGTGGCGGTGATGATCGCCGATAGCTGTGATGAGTTCGACTAGGGCGGTTAGTCTCTCCGATTGGACCCACGGCCGGCCTCAGCGGCGGTGCTAGGTCGGGGGGAAATGTCGGGGAGGTCGAGGGAGTGCTCGTCGAAGTCACGACGGCGGCAGCGCAGCCTGGATGGCGGCGAATTGACTTGGGCAATGTCATGGCTTGTGGGGGCGATTCCTGCATCGTGGCAGCGAGAAGATGGCCCGGGTTGGTTGGGGGCGGTACGGCGACAGCATGGCAAGGCGGGGCGGCGTCGATCGGCGGCAGTACGGCGTTGGCGATGACAACGGTGATGAATACAGGGGAAGCGGAGATGGGGTTTGGGGTGAGGAAGTGTCGGGAGGGAGAAGAAATACTTCGGTGGCAAACTCATAAATAAGTATTGACTCGATTCCTACTCAAGTCAAAATAATAACTAGTTCATAATAAATACTAAAAAAACCAAAAAATAGGAAAAAATCCTATAAAATATATTACACACCATAACAATACAATGACATGCTCTATAGCTAATAACCCACCCAAACTGCCCTATAATGCGGAATGCGTTATTTGACCTAAAACTATTTCTATGATCAAATACGTAAAAAAGAAAAGTATTGCATACTTTCATATATTTTGATAACCCATTTCTTACCATCTTTTCTACGTTATCATCATATATTCAGGTACACTTGACCCTCATTGCTCATAACTCATGGTTGGCCTCGACTCCGCACGTTGTTCATGAAATTGACTTGACTCGAACCGACGGGTTCGGTAATGTAAAACTCTGACTTGAGTCACAAGTATCTCCTGGTTTATAACCTTGCATGCCAAATCCCTTAAGCAATCTTTCTATATAGGTCCGAGTACACATCGAGAGCAATCCCGGTGTATTTGAATTGCTAATACAAAAGACGCATTTTCAAGATCTTTCATTTCAAATTTCTTTGATAAAAATATCTTGGTGTCGTGCAAGAAACCTATATCATTACTGGCAAGCAATATATCATCAACATATAAAACTAGAAAAATGTACTTACTCCCACTAAACTTATGGTATGTACAATCATCAATCACATTCATCTCAAAACCAAACGAGATAATAACTTGATAAAATTTGTGATACTATTGACAAGAAGCCTGCTTAAGTCCATAGATGGATTTATTTAATTTACAAACCATGTTGTTTGAATCTCCTGATACAAAATTTTCTGGTTGCACCATATAAATTGTTTCATCAATTTCACCATTTAGAAACACAGTTTTTACATCCATCTGATGTAACTTAAGATCAAAATATACCACTAATGCCATAATTATTCTGAATGAGTCCTTCGATGAAACTGCAGAGAAAGTCTCATTATAATCGATACCTTCCTTTTGAGTAAAGTCATTCTCAACAAGACGAGTCTTATATATTTTTACATTACCTTTCGAATCCTTTTTGGTTTTAAATATCAATTTATAACCAATAGGTTTCGCACCTTTAGGCAATAGAACAAAATCCCAAACATCATTATCTTTCATAGACTTCATCTCTTCATTCATTTCATCAATCTACTTTTGAGAATTAAAACCCTTCATGGCCTGATGAAAGTTGATTGGATCATCTTCCATAATTCCAATGTTATCCTCATGTTCTTGGAGAAAGATGATATAATCATATGAAATTGCATTTCTCTTTTCTCTTGTGGATCTCTTCAATGACATTTCCTCTTAAGGCTGCTGAGTTTGCTCTTCAGGTATAACTTGATAATTGTTATTAGGGAGATTCTCAACAATGTATTGTAATTCTTGTATTGTTTCTTGAACAACATCAGAAATATTATCCTGATTATTATCGAGAATAATCATGGGAAGAGAAATAGATTCTTCTTTAAAGATAAAGTCTCTAACTTCATTTCCCCCTCCAAAGTCAACATCCTCAAAGAACTGGGCATTTCCCGTCTCAAAGAATAACCTTGTTGTGGGATTATAAAACTTATACCCTTGACATTGTTCAGATACCCAACAAAATAGCTGCTAACTATTCTTAAGTCCAGTTTCATTTTATTTGGCCTATAAGACCTTGCCTCAACTGAACAACCCCAAATGCGTAAATGCTTAATACTGAATTTTTTTCCAGTGTTCATAAGGGGTCTTAACTCTTGCCTTTATTGGTACTCTATTAAGAAGATATGCTACTGTCTTTAGCGCCTCATCCTAAAGTGAATCAGGTAAAGTAGTATGAACAATCATACTTTTCACCATGTCTTTTAATGTTCGGTTTCATCTCTCAGCAACACCATTCATGCTAGGAGTACCTGACATTGTGTATTGTAGGACAATTCTAAACTCTTTTAGGAATTTGGTAAATGGTCATAGACGTTGTACACCTGAACCATCATATCTACCATAGTACTCACCACCACGATCGGATTTGATAGCCTTAATAGTTTTATCAAGTTGATTCTCAACTTCAGCCTTATATGCCTTAAACACGTCCAATGTTTTAGACTTCTCATGAATGAGATAAAGGTAACCATAACGAGAATAATCGTCTATGAATGTAATAAAATATTATTGACCATTCCAAGAAGCCGTAGGAAATGGCTCACAAATGTCCGTATGTATTAGTTCTATGATGCTTGAAGATATATCAGTACCTAGTCCCTTATATTTGTTTGTTTTCCCTTAATATACTCAGCACAGACTTGAAGATTTAATAAATTAAGAGAATCAAGAATTTCATTTGACATAAGTCGTTCAATTCTTTATTTAGAAATGTGTCCTAAATGCTTATGCTAGAGTAAAACAAAATTCTCATGGATTGATTTTCTTTTCGTACCACTTAAACCCACATGCAAAGTTTTATTAAAAGATGCAATAGTATCAAGTAAATATAGATTATCATAAAAAGACAAGGAACCCATACCCACAATATTTGAATTTAGAAAAAGACTAAACTTATTATTTCTAAATGAACAAGAGTAACCAAATTTGTCCAATATAGAAATAGAAACCAAATTCCATCTAAAAGACGGTACTACATATGTCTCTTTCAAATCCAAATAATATCATGTCTTCAATAATAATCTAAAAATCCTTATTGCTTCAACTATAATTGAGTTGCCATCACCCATATAGATGAATCTTTCAGCATCATTTGGCTTTCCGCAACTCAAGCAACCCTACATTGACACACTTATATGAGTTGTAGCACCAGAATCTTACCACCAAGTGTGTATTGGTACTGAAGCAAAATTAACCTCAGAACAAACAAAATTAAGAAATTGACATTTCTTTACATGCCAAGTGTGATACTTAGTGCATTCCTTCTTCATATGTCCAAGTTTACCATAAAAGAAATAGCAAGAAGCCGATTTTCTTCTTATTTTTATCCTGATAGGTATTAGCCAAGTGAGCACTTTCAGCTAGTTCTTTCTTCAACCTTTCTTCTTCTTGCACACAATAAGAAATGAGTTCATTAAAAGTCCATTTGTCCCTTTGGCAGTTATAACTGACCTTGAATTAACTAAATTGTGCCAAATGAGAAATTAAAACTAAATACATGAGCAAATCCCCAAATAGCTCTAACCTTAGTGCTTTTAGTTTTGAAGCAATATTTGACATCTCTAAGATGTACTCTCTTATGCTTGTTTTTCCTTTAAACTTTATTGAAATCAAGTTCGACAAAAACGTACTTGTTTTAGCCTTATCATTTTTTGCAAAACTTTTTTCACTTTCTTTAAGAAACTCAGTGGCTGTAGTAACCTTCTCAGACATATCGCCCCTAAAGGTCAATGAAATTCTATGCTCTATGATCATAAGACTCATGAGATTTAAACATTCTCACTTCTCAATGTCCCGTTATTTCTCAATGGAACTTTTTTCTGTAAGAGAAACAGGTTGTTCAGTCCTTAATGCAAGATCAAGATTCATGCAGTCGAGAACGATCATCACACTCTCTTTCCAATCTTTAAAATTATCTTTAAGCATTGAAACTGAATTCATGTCGGCAGAAATCATATAAGCAGATTGATTAACTAAAAATAGAACAAATAACATGCACCTAATAAGATTAATAATTCAAACAACGGTTAATCCCCTTAATAGATACCTAGCAAAACATTAATATTTAGTCTTTGGACAAAAATATTAATTTATAAGTGGTACTCTCAGTGCAGTAATCAAATATGCACAATAAATCCTGTCAAATAATAAACCTTCCTTTGGGTCGATTTATTATTCGCGTAGAATCTTGATAATTATCCCATATTTATTACCACAAATGAGTATATAATTCTGTCAAATATTAACCTTCCTTTGGGTCGATTAATATTCACATGAATCAAATACTCACAACCGTCTTAATATTAAAAAATAAATTAATTTCCACAAAGATGCTACTTTGGTAGCATATTTTAGTCCTTAATAATTTTTTAAAATATTAATCATAACTGAACTATAATTTGAATTTAATAATCCCAAATATCATAAAACTGGAAAGGTTATAAATGAATCTTTATTTAGAAATTTCTAAAATTATAACCTTTTGTAACTTTAATTTTCTCACTTGATATTTTACCAAAAATAACCTTAATTTGGGAATAAATATCTCATGTACAAATTTCTTGTATTTTCCTTTAATCCTGATTTGTGAAAATGACAATAACTAGTATTGAATTTTAGAAACTCCCAATAAGTTGAAGACCATATCAATTTATTCCCTCTAACAAACTAGTATTATTTTGGGATCCTTCTTTTCTGAATATGAATCCATAATTAAACACAAATAAAAGTAATCCTCAATGATATAAAATGAAGTTGGCTCTGATGCCGCTTGTTGAGATATTTTATCTTTAACCAAATTATACAGTTGATAAACCATCAATATAAAACCTTAATTTTCTTCAGATTAAATCATCAAGAAATAAAATTAAATAACAAAAGTGTACCTGAATCCGTACAAGAAAATTGATTCTTTTCTTCTTTAAGATTTTGATCTTCCAAATTCAATACTAGTTTTCAAGACCAAAGTTTCTGAATGATGGGCTGCCAGAACGAAAAGTACATATGAATTTGAGGACCATAACCCCCTATTTATAGCTTTAGTTTTTATAATTTCAATTTAACCCATCATAAAAGAAAATTACAAAAATAATTTCTACATATTGAATTCATGCCCATAAACCTTAACTTTAATTGAATTTAAGTCAATATTAAATAATAACATAGTATAATTTTAAATTCATCTATATATTTATGTCCAACATCCAATACTTCCTAATTCAACAAACATTGAAATGAAAACAGTTCTAACTTGGAAATTCTATTCAATCCTTACACTCCACAAGTTGTTGAGTTAAAATCTCAAGGGCAAAAGGTTGCAACCATTGCAATGGTTTGAAAACTAAATCACTATATATTAAACTGTCACTCCACGAGATAAAATAGAAGTACAAAACATGGGAAATGAAAATATAAAAATTGACCATTCTTACAGAGACCGGATACAAGGATCACAGTCATGCAACACAAGTTTTTAAATTTCTTAAAGCCTGGCCAATGAAAAACTGTGCTCTGTGATTTCAGGGCAACAAGTTACATTCAATCAACCAGATTAAGAAAGCCAAAACTATTGTTTTTTCCCAGTTTGTGTCAAACTTTTAACTAATCAGTTAGTCAGGGAAGTCAACAAGGGCTTCGCATAAATTGCTACATGGAGACTTTGACATGGGCATATTAGATCAGAAATTCTACAGCAAGCCTACGGCTTCAAACGATATGTAGAGGACTAAAACAACATTTTATACTGATTGGGTCAAAGCAGGCTCACTCTCTCTAAAACTAACGTCAGGTAAGCTCATGTATGGTTCTTTCATCAAGATTAAGAGAGATAGTTTCCGTAAGCAGGACATGTGTACTACATTTCCATATAATTTTATCTGCTGCAGCGTGCTTCAAAATACAAAAAACAGAAAGAAAGGTGGTGCAACATACTTCAAAATACTAAAATGGAAAGAAAAGTTTCCGATCATTACAAGGATGATACTTCTGCCCCATCACGCATGCACCAACTGTACCGTACTCCCCGTGAAACAGCTAATCAATGTCTATAAAAAAGCACCATAATTGTACCTTGATGAGACAGGTGGGGATCCTTCATCGACTCTTGGATGCCAACACCCTCTCCTATCCCAGGAAACAAGTGATGTATATTTGACAGTCTTCTGTCATTCCTACGCTCTTATTCTTCAGCATCTCTTCTTTCATTGGCAGTTTCTCTTTCACGATTTCAAACCGCGGTGGCCTTCCATACTCTTCACATGCCCTTCCCCATGCTTCGTAACTCAATAATAGAGGAGATGGTCGGTCATGAAGTGGAGAGCAGCACAAGGCTCTGTTGACAGTAACTCTTTCCATGTAACCTCTGCATTCTCTTCTTTGAAGTGGAGAGCTATGTTCCCAAGGACTGATACTTCGTCTAGACCACATATAATAAGGATCTGAGGGCATGCTATATGCGGGTAAAAGGCATGAGAGTGAGAGGAAGCCGGGAAAAGAGAATGTTCACGTGATAAAGGATCATGCAATAAAACGTAAGTCCGGCCTCCCACCACCAACCGATCACTAGGACCGAGCGATTCGCTTTGTAAAGGAATAGTTTTCTAATACGTCAAGGGAACTTTTACATTTTCATTGAGAGAAGATGTGGGATGATATTCCTTTGGTTCTCTATGAACATATGAACCTCTACGAAAAACTTCATTTCGGCCTTCAGGTGATGGAGCTTCATTTCTTTCAGCATCAAATCTTTGCCGAACAGGACTTCGAGGCGAAGGACTTTCTTTTGATCGAAGTCCTTGTAAAGGCTCAAAAAGCTCAATCAATTTGTGCACCTGCCTACATGAATAAGAATTTGATCATGTATGAAGACTGAATGTTGGCCACCGCTAAGTGGCTGCTGTTCATCTTTTTATACAATTTAACAGGATAGCCAACAACCCTCAAGTGTGCAAGTAAAAGATATACACCCACTTGAACGAAAATTGTTGAAGTAATTAGGAGCTACACCTTTTCCTTTTGCAACGATAGACATAATGAAACAAGATTCAACAAAACCCGCCAATTGGAACGCATATTTAGGCAACCAGAGTGCCTTCCAAATAACGCTATGGAAGTACATTTGCACAGTCTCCAGATCCTAATGATAACATTAGGCGAAAGTGGTATCAAAGAGGAAGCCAAAGTAATTCTCCATAAACTAGGCTTCAATAGGTAAAACCTTAACTTGGATTCAGCTTATTACATGGAAGTTTGGTTTAGAGCCGACACACAGCAACCAAGGAATTCAACCTAATTTAATAATTAGGATATTATTTTTACAAAGGAATATATGTATTTCTTGAACTAACTGTAACAATCCGTCTAACATATAAATTAATGGGCTAAGTCATTTCTTCAAAAGATAATAATTTGAGATCTTCTATTCGTACTAGATAATTCAAATCTTATCCCAATAGGTATTAAATATGAAACTAAGCTGGAATTATAATAATTTATTTGCCTTAGTAAATTTAATTCTTACAATCGCCTACCACTAGCCCTAGCCCACAACCTTCTTAGCCCGTGTCCAGCTGCAATCATGCCTACTCTACGTCCCTACTCCAACCGAAAGAACTATAATTGAAGGTCTACAAAATTAAAAAGAGCATAAAAAAGGCAAAGAGGGTCTTTTTGCAGTCAATTTTGAATTTTAAATTAAACAATTTCTTCTCCATCTAGATGTTTGGGTTCATATATAATCTCTTTTGAGTAAACATCATTTCTTATTTTACCGACATAGAGTAATTTCTTTTGATTAATTTATTTTACGATTTCACACATCTACTTGTATCACCAACCCATGTTTAGGTCAATTTTAATTTTAAATTAAACAATTTCTTCTTTATCTTCTCTTTTTAATTATCTTTATAGATATTTGGATTCATGTGTAATCTCTATTAATTAATATCATTTCTTATCTCACCTACATAAAGTAATTTCTCTTGATTAAATATTTTTCTTATTTCATGATTTCACATAATATCTAGTTGTATCACCGGCCTATATTTTCTTCCTCTTCTACTGTATACCTAAATCCACGGATCATAAATCAAAATCTATGTGATTAAGAATGCCCTTCACAAGTCCAACCCACTATCTAAACTTAGGATCAGCAATGCACAAACATTAACATAGTGATTAGCAAAAAAGTATCGGCATAACCAATCTAGGTTTTATTTCAAAAAATTATCAATAGTTGTTCCTTCTCACTACCGTATCCGCCATGTCATTTTTCATCGTGTTGGTTGACTGCCTTCTTCAAATACCCTCAACTAGGGATTGATTTGGGTTGGATATGGACTAGATATGGCCATATCTAGCCAAATTGAATCTTAAGATTATGTCCATTTCATTTATCATATTCAAATCCAATTCTAATCCAGCAAACTCGTATCTGGTATGTATTATACTCAATTGAATAAAATAAAATAAATAATATAAATTTTAATTTAAAAATAAGAAAAAATCAAAAAGTATCATCTAAAATATCTTAATACATAATTTTATAAAACAACCCCAAACCATTAGTTGATATAAATATTTTTAAATGTATTATATATTTGAAAAGTCTGAATCTAAATCAAGTGAAAATGTTTTTGATCATATGTAAATGGAATAAATAAGTATGAGATTTACGAAATACCTCAACTAATGCCACTACGTACGATTTGTTTGTTATATTGTGGCACTATATGAATGCATCCCTAAATAAAGTTGCCTATTTTTCTTTCGCTAGTTGTTGAGCCCATAAGGAATGATTAAATACCATGCATCACCCATCTGCAGTTGGCATGCCAAACACCCGCTGTAACCAGATTTGGCTACTTGCCACTACTTGCCAAACACCCGCACTACCATCGCTATTTAATTCCCCCTTTTGAAGGGCCAACTATCTACCAGGATTTTTCACGTTAGCCAACGCCAGCCAAGATGCTTGTTGGAAAAGCGTAATTACAACTTGAGGATGCCCAAAGGTGGCATCCGCCTCTTGTTTCCCTTTGAACACGCATAGTTCTTGTTGAAGCTAGAAATCCCAAACCTTTGCCATCCTCGCAATAAAACCTCTTGCACCACAATTTTCCTTTCTCGGTCTCTATCGACAGCCTAAAGTTTGGGCATAGTGTCGAAAACTAGTTGTCAAAATCTCGTTTTTGACAGTCTCCACTTCACCCATTACGCCACTTGTTGCAGCAACCCCAACCCAAAATGGTTATCTCACGATGAAGATCCACGAGCACATATCCCACAAACACCCAAGACTTCGGTGGTTGGTATTACATGTGTAACTACAGTGATAAATCTCAAAATGTTACGCACTAACCCACCAGAAAATTCCAACCTCGGGATTCCTAAGCCCACAAATGTTGATCCTTATGACCGTAAGTTAACATAATCTCATGCCTATATGTATACATAACCATCCACTCCATACTAACATGTCATTATAAAGGTAAACGACGACTTAGACGGAGTTGGAAACAGGCTACCCATTTAAATGAGATAGGTTGTGATAATTTTTTCCACATAAATTATCATCACAACCCATCACTCAAAATGAGTCAACATCGTTTATTGGTGCCTCTTTTTCCTCACCAGCTCTAAACTTCCTTTTCAATGCTCATGGAGAGGAAAAATTTTGGGTCCGCCCGGGAGCGACGCCGATGGAGACGCCGTGCGTCTCCACCGTCGATTCCAGGGATGATCGACGGTGGAGACGCTCGGCGTCTCCATCAGCGTCGCTCCCGGGCGGACCCAAAACCCACTCCATGGAGAGCTCCTCAAAGATCATTACGGGTACAAACCTAACTAAACTAAAGCTTAACCTTCTAATCTCTCCTTCAATAGCAAAATAATCTTCCTAATGAGGACAAAAATAAGTTTATCTATGCAATCAAGCAGCTTATCTGTAGCAAAGACGAGCTAAGACAACGAAAAACCAATTGCTTAAAAGCCTAATGTAATTACTCTGCTAAATGTCGTTCACCTGTTTTGCTGCAAGTTCATTTTTGAACTTCTGATTCCTTTTCTTGTAGTTTTCTAAAATAGCCCTCCTAAATGTTTTCTTTGCCACAGGGAAGAAATCTTCTACCACATTGAAGCAAGCCTACATATTGTCACAACTATCAAACTCATGGACACTCGATAGTAAATTGTTACATAAGATGGAAATAGTCAAAAGCATTTGGTTCGAGATTTATACTTCCCTTAGAAGTTGCCTTGTATGTACCATATAAAAGCTTAAGGTAAAAGTCAAAAAGAAAGAGCTTGAAGCCGCGCCTAATGCAATGGAACTTATTCATCTCCAGGTAAGACACTCAATCAATCGGAAACGATCACGATTTCGAACTAGACGAGATAATTTAATTGGAAAACTCACAATCTTCAATTAAAACACACTCTAATTGATAATACTTTTAATTTTCAACTAGAGAAAATATACCAATAAGAAATACTCAATACCTCCGATTATAAAAGACACTCAAATTATGAACACTCTACCTTGTGAGGAGAGACTCTCCTCTTCATGAGAGATAGGGAAGGCTAAGAAAGAGAAGGATGACCTCACAACAAAACCTGACAGTGAAACAATCAGCTGGTAGGCTCATCACCGTATAATGGAAACAATCGGGCTTAGTTTTCTCACTGCACAAAAATCACACCACCAAGCCCATCTTTATTTTCTTTATTGAGTTCGGGTTTCTCTTTCAAACTCAATTTTCTGTTGATGACAATTTCCCTCCCTGTCTGCCTTTCCTCAATCTTCTTAGATTTCAATTCCTGCAATATAGCCGTGGTCTTGCTCGACTTGGAAGAAATGTTATTTAAACACTTCAAACCTGCCTTAACTTCTTGTGGAGAAACATGGCCTGGCTCTTTGTATGTTGAACTGCCCTTGAATTTTCCATGCCTACGCCACCTCTCTTCTTTCGAGCTAGAAGGAAAACCATTGCCATCATCTTTCACAGCTGATCTCCCGTTTGGAAATTTAACAACGCCACCTCAATCTTCTTAGATTTCAATTCCTGCAATATAGCCGTGGTCTTGCTCGACTTGGAAGAAATGTTATTTAAACACTTCAAACCTGCCTTAACTTCTTGTGGAGAAACATGGCCTGGCTCTTTGTATGTTGAACTGCCCTTGAATTTTCCATGCCTACGCCACCTCTCTTCTTTCGAGCTAGAAGGAAAACCATTGCCATCATCTTTCACAGCTGATCTCCCGTTTGGAAATTTAACAACGCTTGATCCATTAAAAACTTTTCTTGACTTCAAGCCATAACGGCCGCTTCTAAAAAATTTCCCTCCAAGGTTCCTTCTTCTGTAAGTATATTTAGATGAAACTGGTTTCAAATGTGTCATGTCTTTCTTGGAAACTTCATTTCCACAATCCGGCAGAAGTGTCTCATTCTGTGGCTTCTGCAGAACCTCCTTACATTGGGTGGCGACGCAAGGATCAGGCGACCCTTCAAGTTGTGCCACATATTGCACCTCCTTACCAGTTTGCTTCTTGATTTCTGGGGCGACGGACCCTCTACTTCGACCCCGTATTTTCTTTGCGAGAACTCTCTTTTCTGACGACACCGCCTTTGATGTCCCCCCAATAACCACAGGTCGCTTCATCTGAGCAGTCTATATCCAATGAACACATTTTAAAAAAGTTAGTCACTTACAACACGTTAATGTATCCGCATAGCACCAACTCCTCTGTTTTCGAAGGCCAAGTGAATTTCAAAACAATAAAGTGGGATCAAACAAAGAAAAAACCATTACTGATTCATGAATTTCATCCACAAACTCAAACCCGGTAAATCTGGTCAGTAAATCTATATAAACGGGTTAGCAAAATTATTTTTTAAATATAAATTATATATTTTAAATATATTTATATAATTTTTATACGATTTATAATTTAATTTTAAAAAATACTATCCGTTAATCGGATTATATATTTCTCACCCACTTAAATTTAATTTACAAGTTTGTCGGCCTAAAATATAAAAAAATAGAAGAAATTCACGTTAGATTTACAATTTAAATTCACTATCAAGCCTAATCTCATTTATAATAGTAAAATATTATTTATTATGTAAATTTACTTTAATAATATAAATTAAAATCACAGTCTCACTAACCCTTCTAGAAATTAAAAATCTGGCTTAATTTGCTTTTTTTTTAAGACAATTAAGAAGCTCACTAAAACAAGAAACACCCACACCCACTAGCAATTGATTTTGACATCGCCAGTATGATTTGTTTCACTTCTTAAACTGTGACCAAATATTGCAATCAAGTCCAAATTTTTTCTCTTTTTACTGAAGTCAGATTAGAAACAAGAAATAGCAACCAATAGGAGAATTAAAAAAACCCACAATTGCCACCAAGATCACGGCTTTCCATCGAATTACATCCTACCACAAAGACAATTCAGTCGCCAACTGGAAACAACCCGAACCGAGCAGCTAATCAGCCTGCAAAACAGACCACCTACCCAACAATTTGACAGAAAAACAGAACCATTGAATTGCAAAGTGAATATGTATACCTTGCCACAAGCAGGCGAAACGCGGCAAAGTATTTTTTAACTAATTATATAGTAATATTTAAATTTTAATTTTAAAATTGCTTCATATAATTTTGTTTTTGATAATTACAAATTAATTTCAATTAACAAGATATTTTAAAATATATTTAAAAAAATTGTGTTAAAGTTAAATATTATTGATACTTGCATTTTAAATTACTTTATGTTTCTTCACATATCATTAATTAAATTAAAATATAGTGCATATTAAATGTAAATATTTAATATTTAAATGGCTTGAATCTTTTTGGTGGGAGGCAATTTACATTAGGTATTTAATGTAAATATTTAGTTTTCACCTTGGCAAAATGATATTTGTCAATAATTTTTATCTAAGAATGTGTAGATGTTTTTTATTAAGTTTTCGAATTGTAAAATTATTATATATATATATATATTTATTATATTTTATTGAAAATGAATTTTTTATATGTTTTTAATATTATATATTTTTAATTTTATTTGTCAAACATGGCTTGCACATTGTGCGGGTCTAAGCAAGTATACATACACACTAGCCATAGACCTGCGCGTTGCACGTGGTACATTTAAAACTTATTCAATAAATATTAAGAGTAAACAAAATTAATTTTAAAAAAATAATTTTAAACAAAAATAATGATTTATTTTATCTTAAAAAAACTATAGTTGTATACAGATATTAAAATTATTTTTTAATTTTAATAGGTAAAAAAATTTAATTATAAAATAGATTTTTTACAATTTGAATAGAATTATACTATTAATATTTTTTTATTAATAAATAAAAATAATAAATGAATAAATATATAATATCTATAAAAATATAAATTAAATATATTATTAAATTACATACTTTAATTTGATAGGAATACTATAAATATAAATATATTAAAATTTACTTATTTTAAAATTCCTAATTTAGGTAGAATCATAGTCCAACCTTTCCTAATAATAAATAATAATTATTTTAAATTAAATAAGTATTAAAGGACCTATAAAATTATCGTAAGCCAGAATCAAGTATGATGCAAAAAAGGTTGAAATGCGGTGAAAACAAAAAAATGCTTGCATTTTAATGTAAGGGGATTTATATACATATTAGACTCGAAAAAAGAAAAGAAAAAGTTTGGTTCAAAACATGACTTGAAGTTTAATGAAAATAGTGTGGGCTTGTATATATGCTTTATATTATTATATAAAAAATAAGATTGAAAGTATATTTTATCAATGAATATGATCAAAATGATAGAAGAGTATGATAATATAATGTCAAAGGTGTGACGACATCATTATATATATATATAATTACATCAAATTAAGATTTCTTAATTTTTAAATGAATTTTTAATATAAATAAATTATATAAAAGAAGAGCATTAGCAAATACAAACTGAACTAGCTCCTCAAGCTGGACTTGAACTTGAATCAATTGGCTCAACTCAGACTTGAAATTAAATAGCCTAAATAGAAAATATGATAATTTGACTATGTAATTGTCAATTTCAGGAAATTATGGCCAATTAACTTCTTGGTATGAATCATGGCTTTATGCCTTCTCATACAAAGAATGAATGTTGTAAAACATTGAGATGACTAGTATCAATTCAAATATCTCTTAACTTTAAGCATTTATCATATGGTGAATGACTGCGAAGTAAAGAAGGGAGACCAAGGCTTTACAACCTTCTTTACGTCAAGTTCTTAAAGTTTTGGGAAGCATCTCAAGTTCTTATATCCAGGGGGAGCATGACAAGTACGTTATTATTAAATTGATTGATGCATTAGATAGGTTCAAGCCATGCAATCGATTTAGTAAATGCCATTCACATTGTACTAAAGCTCTTTAAATTATACACCATCAACAGGTTCAGTTAATACAAATAAAAGTAAAAACACAGTTTTCATAAACGTCAACAACAAACATTTACTAACACATTATTTTCTACAAAATGATATCATTTTTAGTTGTGAAATCCAGTAATAGTATTGTAATCTAGTGTGCAACTCCTGCAGTCTTATATTTATACAGCTCCCAGATATGGTGGAACTGTGTACTCCTAATCTTGCCTCAATGCCTAGCCGCCAGAATCTGAAAGCAAACCACTTTTTGTTTACATGATTCCAAGAACTGATCATGGTCCAGAAGTGAGACTTCATAATTTAACAGTCCACATTGGTCATGAACATCAGAACAAAAAAGCCCAGAAAATCATTTTGGTTTGCTAGAACTAATGTCAACTCCAAATAACATACAAATACCACCTTCTGTTGTTCCGGGCACTGAAGAATCATTGTTTGATCCCAATTTGGGTTTGTGTGAAGATTTATCAACAACCAAATAGTCCAACCGGTCTGAACATTTTGCATCTGCAATGTCTGAAAATTCTTTCGAGTCTACTGCTTTCTGAAAAACTGCGTCTGATCCAAGCGATTGATTATAATTCATCAGCATAGAGCTTTCAGGTGAAATTTGTTGTGAGGATGTTTTTTCTTGACCTTGAAAGACCCATGTCCTCTTATTGCGGGACAAATATTCGGATGAACTCTTTGGAAGATCTAGAAAATTATATGAGACAATGATGACATCTTATTCTGATAATAAGTGACAAAACTATATGAGACAATGATGGCATCTTATTCCGATAATAAGTGAGAATTAAATCTGACATTATTATAATCTTGGTAGAAGTGAAACTAAGATATTTGAGCTTCTCCTACCAATTTTGTTATGAGGAGATAAAAGATCACCTGAAAAGGATTTCAGACGAGGTTTCTTGGCTCGAGATAGTACTGGATGCAATTGATCTGTAACACCTAGAGTTTCTATTTGCCAAGGAGAAACACGTTCAGGTCGAGCAATGTCTGAATCTTCATCCCAACGCACCTACTCGAGAAAACACTAAATTGTGATAAAATCCACTCAACAATTGATGAAGCAAGAATCACAATTGTTAGAATGCTTTTTAAAAACTGACCATGAGATTCTTCCATTTTGATCCAGGCCATTGAACAGGATTGGCATCCTCAAGACTGATAATTGTTCCTGTATGCCTGATTTCCAGAAAGAAATGAAGAGATTATAATAAGGCCTGGATAGAAATTCAAAAATAAATGAGAAATACAGAAATGTACCTTTGTACACTGCCATCTTTCCCTTCAAAAAGCATCACTAACCTCACACCAGCTGTGTACTCGTATTTAAGTGACTCTTTGAATTTATGATAAGGGATCATAAAATTGGATGGACTTGTTCTGGGAAAAAACAAAGATCAAGAAAGTGCTCATCCAAGAAGAAATGTACTAGTCCAAATATAAAAAAGGTGATAAATAGCATAAATTCTAGAGTGACTTTTGCAAATAAGAATTTCCGTATTTGACATCAATGATTTATTGTAATTTATGCAGAATGGCAAATTAACAAATTTCGGGTTCCTCAGAGTCCTTACCTAGGTAGATAGAACACACTGAACATGGTTCCTGTTCGAAGAGCATGCGAAGCAGAAGCAAGCACACCAAGCTGCATGCTGTGGCTGGAAATGACAGATGCAGATGCATTGTGTTGTTGGTTTGTTGCACGACGAACCCCAACTCGTAGCTCTCCATTCTCACTTCTGAATCAAAAGTGCAATTTTCAGAAACAGGTTGAGTGCTATGGATGATTTTCATTAGATCAAACTTTACCTAAGAAAAATGAAAGCATCATCAGCAGCAAGCTTCTTCGCACTAACAAATGTGCTCCAACCACTTGTAAGCAAATGTCTCCTAGACTTTACTGTTAAAATGTTCACCAAACGAGTGTAAGAGGTCTGAAGTAGTTTGTTAATTTACTGCAAGCGCAAAGATAAAGCCAAAACTTAAATAGAAACTTGAACTTTTCCGACATTGACAAATATCAGCTAAAGTAGTTTTAACATTTTGTTAAGAATAATAAGATACAAACTAAAAGATGATATAACAATAATTTCCTCTGAGTAGGAATAGTATTCACAATATTGTCCATCCTCACCAACAACTTCCAGTTTCCATTATTGCAAGAAATGTATCATATCAATTATAACTGTCATAGTTTTACTGATCATTTGAATATTTGAGATACCCCTCTGCTTTTGTTCTTGTGAGTAAGGAACATCTATCCACATGACCATCAATGACTTTGCCATAAAAATCATTATTTAACATTTGTATTTCGCATAAAAACAACAAAAAAACTACTTCTGAATTGCCACAATAAATTTTCAGCATAAAATTGACAACAATCATTTTTGTAAGCTTATCAATTTGAGAAGTAAACCTTCTTTATGTACAATGAAAAAAGTTATCATTGCTGAATATTATGAGAAGGAATATAAAGCATGCATGGCTAGCTCATAATATTCCTTAGTATGCAACTTTGAAACCTACATATATGCATACCACGATAAATATGACGAAAGGTCCAATCGATTCCATGCACATCTTTTGCCACCAGCATTTGCATTGAGTTTTGCTTACACGTTTCCTGCAATAAACGAAAAAGTGATTGCGTTGCTTGACCAAACTCATTGAATTGGAACAGAACAGAAGGCAAAGTTAACAGAGATGAATCATTAATAAACAAACCAAAGGAGGAAGGCATTCATCTGCATGTTTCTTTGGGACAGAAAATCCACCACGCTTGTTTCTGTCTGATGCAGTGGGAACTTTAGTAAAAGAGCGTACACCAGATTTATAAGGAGGCAAAGTTTGAACCATGCCCTCCATTCTTGATTCATCTCCCTGGTTAAAACAAAGAATAAAATCTCACAATTATACTGACAAGTTACTTAATTTTATGAAAGTTTCAATGTTTGAGGAAAATCATATAAGAGCCAATATGACAAATCTTAATCTTAAAAAAGTTTTGATTTGTTCAAGTTCAATTATAAAACCTGCTATAGTAGGTAAACAAATATAGAATGTACACAATGAACTCACTTACAGCACATAATATTCTCATGAATATGACAGACAAGTTTTAGTTTTTTGTCAGTGTGTCATTGGATTCACCTCTTCTACAGGAAGTAGAGTCACTTGTGCATAAACCTCATCTGTATCACACTTAGCCTACAGTTGTACCGGCAAAACAAAAGAGAACAAAACACAGTATTAAATTTAATGTCCTAAAAAAGATGACCACCAAAACTTACATAAAAGATGCTCATCAAGTACCTTTAGCTGAACATGGACAACTTTACAGAGGATTTGAGAAGGCAAGTCCCAGTTTGGCGTTTGTTGACTAATCGATTGGTTTGTGTAAGCATCAACCTAAGTAAATGCGATCCGAAACTGTTAAATAATAATTACTAGGGCTTTAGGCAAAGTGGCCATTAATTATTTTGTAAGAGCCAAAGGGGTCCAATCCCTTCGGAAGCTTACATTTGAGGGGAGAGTTAATAGAATTGTTTTTTATGAAAAACTTAGGCTTTTACTAGTAAGTGGTAATATAAGATAGCAGCTTGTTCAGAATCAAGGCTTGCAATGTCAGATATAAGTGTTGTAATGGAAATGAAGCATTAATGTATTGATTATAGGTCAAAGATATATAATTAAGACATTATCAAAATATTTCTTCTTCTTCTTCTTCGATGTTATCAAAACATTTCTTCTTCTATTTTGTCTTCTTCCACCTTAACCCAAAAAGGTTGGGCACATAAATCTTAAATTCTAGGAGTCCATGTAATTACAAATGACAAAGTACAAGAAATTGTATGCAATAAAATAAAAATTTTAGCTGAATATAATATGCATGATAACATATATCATTTAAACAATGGTTGATATTATAACATGAATATTAAAACTTCAGAATGGATATGATATACAAGCTGGTTGGGTTATTCAAAGATCGATTAAGCTCGATTTGGCTCGGTACTTGACTCGAAAAAACTCGATTTAAAGCTTAACTTGATATTAAATGAGCCAAATTCGAGCTTGCACCTGCTCAACTTGGCTCAATTCGAAGCTTGATAATTTATATAAGGAATAAGATTTTTGGCTATATTTATCTTAAATTTCTTTATACAAACTTCATTAAATTATAAAAAACATTATTACATTATAATAATTTTAAATGAAGTATGCATGATTAAATTGTCTTTTATACATAATTATGTCAAAGTTAAAAATATTTTAATTATAGATTAAATTTTAGTATGAGTTATATAAAAAAAGAATTTCAGTAAATACGAATCAAATTAGCTCAAACTCTAATAGACTCTAGTACTTATTAGCTCGACTCGAACTTGAAATCAAATGAGCCTAGCTTGAGCTGAGTAAAACTCGACTTAGACTCATCCGATGAGCACCTCTACAAGCTGGCACACTGCGCCCAATGAAGGAAAGCTTGAAAGATCAACCTAATCTTGTTTATTTCATACAGACTCTATCGAATTGCCCAACAATTGGTCGCCTTCTCCATTTTTAGTAAAATCGAGATGTTAGTTTTTTAACTTGAGAAACATGCTTCCAGCATATCTCCAATTAACATCGCTTTTTAGTATCATGTAGGTTGAAGCAAGAGACACAGACATATCATCGAGCAAATATATTGCAACATTGCAAACCTCATGCAGAACACAACAGTTCAAATAGGAAATAAGCTTACATGAAAACTGCAATTTTACCTGTTCCAGTTGCCCTTGTGGAAAGAAGAAGACCAAATCTCCCACACGAGGAACAGACACAAGCGGACCTGCACAGGCAGTCCAAAGCTCTGTGTTTAAATCAACAACCTCGCCTGAAATTCCAACAAAGATAACAATTTGAGAAGCATGTATATATATTTATTCATCAGTACTTAGAAACTAAGTAGCAATTTCTTGATCATCATCTCACACCTTGATCCTGAGAAATTATTGCTTCAAGCAAAGAACCCATTTGACACCGGAGGTACAAGACAAACAAAGCACACCTTCAGCTAGACTTCCTTCATATAGAGGATGATCACTAGCTCTGACACAGCTACCACTCTAGCTAGCTCTTTCCTCGTACTATTGCAGCCAAGACTCAAAAGAACTCAAAAATGGCAATCAAAACGATGAAAGAGAGATGAACTAGAGATGGGTTTTATGTTGTGAACTCAAAACAAACATATAATGGAAGATCAAGGACTATAGAATGTGGGTTGTGATATATATGGATGGGAAGGGAGAGGAGGTTGGTATCAAGCCAGACAAGTTCGTAGCTAAGAGATCATCGATCACTCCTATGGAAACATCGCCAAGGGCTTGTCCCCTGTCTTCCCCACCTCATCTTCACACTCCCTTGTCTTCTCCACCCCACTCCATCCACTACACTACAACGTGTCCACGCTCGCAGAGACAGCATTTGTTTGAATAGGAGTTGGTGGCTTTGACTGTTGGCGGGAAGCAGACGCTACCCGAACCGGTCTGAAATTTTTATGGTTTAGCAACAGTTATAGTTGTAAATAGTCATCTTTGATTTGCCCATTTATCAATGTATTAATTAATTTGGATTAAATAAAATAAAAATAGTGAAGAACTTATTTATCGGGTAAGAAAAATATTAAAAAAACATAAGCTAATTAAAACAAACAGACTTTAAATATTAACCATAATTGTAGAAGCTCTACTATAGCCGATTTAATAGAATGTTATTTAGTTATTTTATAGTTAACAATAAAACTCATTTTTACCTTACCATTAATCTCATAAGTCATAACTTTTAATTGCCAAAGTATTACTTTGATGAATTTAATTATTTTATTTATTTTTAATTTGTCATATTAAATTATCATAATTTGGATAGTTGAACATTTTATATTTTGTTGGTGAGAATGTATTTTAGATAATTGTAATTATTAATCAATTTAATATTTTTGAGTTTATGATATATTAAGCGGCAAAATTTTAACCACATATTAATTATTTAACCAATGGTAAAATGATAAAATTCGATTATAGCAAAATTTTATAAACTTGGTCAATGACTTAATTATAGTAAAAGTTTTTAAAATAATAAATGATTATGGTAAATATTATCGACTGATCCATAACCGAACCATTTACAACCCTAATAACAACACGTAAAAATCAAATATATTGTAAAATTTAATTAAAACCTGGTAGAATCCTTACCTTATAGTCGAATAGGATTGAAGATGTTCTCACAAGTTAGTTTTTTCACAAGATTGGAGAAGAATAACTTTTACAACTTAAATCCCCAAGCCAAGCACCAAAGCCTTCCAACATCTTTTCTCAAGATTAACGACATCATTTTTTATTAAAGGTCTTATTCATAGCAAAATAATATGGTTCTACGTGAACATATATTCTTTAATATAGACTCCTACCACAAATAATATATATACATAAATGATAATTAGGGTTTAATTAAAGTTATCTTCTAAAATAAAAGAAACCTAGGAAATTTAAGATTCATCCCTTAATATTGGGCGTGTAATAAAAATAATGTACAACATATACAAACCACATTGTTTTTGTTTTGGGGAAAAAATTTATAAACCGGACTTCTTTATCTTTGTCAAATAAAAAAAAAAAGAAAAAAGAAAAGGGCATTCCCAACTAAAAAAGAGACACGTTAATAAGAAGGAAAAAAGGCTCATTCAGGGTTGTCCGATTAATGTCTAAAAGAGAATATTGTTCTAGGGGTGATGATAAAAAAAAATCTATATCATATTTCTATTTCGACCAGAATTCCTCCTCTTCCTCACTGTAAAACTTAGTATATTTTTCTACGTTTCTTAGTATTACAAAATGGAACCTACCCATACATGTCCGCCAAATTCAATTGCATATATTTGTCTCATACACTAAAATTTTTCTTCTATACTATTTTGAGGACTCGGCTAAGATTAATTCAACCCCTCACCCACATGAAAATGATGATAGCTTTGGGGTCGTTCAATATACAAAGGAAAAATTGTTAGGTTTATTCCATATTAGTAGTAGATGATGTGTCTACGCCGATTGTGAAAGTCTTCTTTGTAGGTTCTAAATAATGTTTTAATAAGAGTTTGTTAAATAATGATAAGTAAGTTTTATTTAATGTAAAAAAGATGATTAGATGATGATAATTTGAAGTCGTCCGATGTGTAAAAGGGAAATTGTTGAATTTATATCACATCAGTTATAAATGATATTAGTAATTTATATATAAAATAATAAGAAAATTTTATTACTTTAACTAATTTTTGGATTAAGAGAACATATGAAGTGTAAATTTTTTTAGTTATTATAAATCCTTTTAGGTGCCCAAAATAGAGCCCAACTTCTCTATTTCACACCATACAACCTACTCACCAAGCCTTTGATCTCGTGGAAGCACCAGGCCAAGAAATTTAACAGCAATGTCGACCGCCCTGAGTTTCTTCGGTGGCGGCAGCAGCGTGTTCAACCCATTTCACGGCTTCCCATTCAGCGCCGAGATCTCCCGCGGAGCGGCGCCCATGGCGTACACTAGGGTGGACTGGAAGGAGACGCCAGAGGTCCATGTTTTCAAGGTCGAACTCTCCCGGGCCTCAAGGAGGATGTGAAGGTGGCGGTGGAAGAAGGGAAGTGTTGCAGATTAGCGGCGTGATAAGTGCCGAGAAAGAGGAGAAGAATGATAAATGGCACCGGGTGGAGCAGAGCAACGGCAAATTCCTCCGGCAGTTCGGTTTGCCGGAGAATGCAAAGGTGGATGAGTAAAGGTTGCCATGGAAAATGAAGTGGTCTCTGTGACTGCCCAAGGCGGAGGTGAAGAAGCCACATGTAAGGGCCATTGAAATCTCCGGCTAGGACTTAAAAGAAGGATTGATAATATCATAAACTCACTTCATATTTTCGTGTGCCATGTTTCTATTTTTTCATGTTAGTAGAAAATTGAAAATTAAAATAGTATTGTGTTATATATGTTACAAAATAATCATTGGAGCAATTGGGTTCTTGCTGAATCATCTCCTGTGTTTTTTCTCTTCGAGTCGAACGTAGATACAAGTGAAGTAGACGAACTTAAATATGCAATCATGCTTAGGCCTACGAAACGAGCGAACCGAACTCAGCTTATGCTCGAACTTGACTCGAATAACTTGAAATTCATTCAAGCTCGAGTTCGAACGAATTTTGAACATATATATTCAAAATCGACTGGAACATTTTTTATATTGTCCGAGCTTGACTCGAACTCGAATAAACTTTAACGGTTTAATTTTGAGAAGCTCAAAACCAGCTCGTTTGAGAACTCAAAACTAGCTCGTTTAGGAGCTCGAAAACTAGCTTACGTTTGGGAGTTCGAAACCAGCTCGTTTGAGAGCTCGAAAATAACTCGATCATAAAGTTGAAAGTAACTTGTTTAGGAGAAAAACATCCACGTATAGAGACTAAAATTAACAAAAATAGACTATCAATATATTTATATAAACTATCTCAATAATAAAAGGTCTTTTCAAGTTTCAACCATGTTTTAATTTTTTTACAAAATACCTAAGACACCGTTTAATAGTATATGTTTCCAAAAAAATAAAATGCTTAGAATTGTAAACCCAAAATTGAAAAAAATTATCAAAAGTCTATATTTTATAGCCTTCATCTATATTTAGACAGCTTTTATCCAGCCTTCATCCTAAAACAAATTAACAAATATCATTCATTGTGAGATGTTAAATTAAATAAAAATAAATAAATTTTGTATAAAGAATAAATGTATTCTAATATCACCCCCAATGAATAAAGTTCATGGGTGTATTTTAATAACTATCAAAGCCATAATAAGTTAACAAATAATAGAAGTTGATATTAAAATTTTAAACATACCTTGTGTTTGAATATTTGATGCAAAACAAAGAAATAGAAGTAGATATTAAAGAACTCTATTTCACTTTTGGATATGAAAAATTGAATATAAAATTAGGATATCTATATCTGTACTTCAACTTATTACATAAATGAGTATTATAATATCAAAATATAGAAATAATCTAAAAACACAATCACGACAAGATAAATAAGAAAAGATAATATTCACTATTAAATAGCAAACACTTGAGAATAGCATGTACAATGTAAATCATTACCTGAGTCCTCGTCATCCTCGTCTTCGCTTTCTTCTAGGTATGCGTAGCCAATCTTGAGTACAAATTAAAACTTCAAAATCATAAAAGCCTGTACCATTTGCAACCGATGGAGGGCCCCAGCTTTTGCGTGGTTTTGAATATTGTCGTTCTTCCCCTACACCTTGTGCCTGACCGTTCACAAACGTATATTCATCCTGAAATTCGTGCATCTTCCCGTTTTCATGAGTTTGATTGTCCACAGAATATAGCCCATCTGCTTTTGGTGGATCAGCAAATTCAAATGCTGCAACATCGGCGCCATCAGATTCATTATCATCAAAGTCAAAGTTCCATGCATCAGACATAACTGGATTTCGAGCCAATCTTTGCAATCTTGTTCCAGGATGACTTTGCTTTTCCTGGACTTTGTTTTCTATGTATTCATCTGGTGGACGCTTGTGCTCGCAGTGGAAGCAAACCATGTTTCGCCTGTAGTTTAAGAAGTTGCATCTGCAAAGCATGAAAATAGGATAAGCCATAACATGCCCATCAAAGGTCATATAGCTAACATACTCAATTGGCCTGAAACAATATATACAAATCAAAGCTTATAGTAGACAATGACAAACATACTCAGGACACTCCCATTCTCCTGGGAGTAGCTGCCTCTTTGGCCTTTTGGCATCACATTGCAAGCATATGTGTTCTTTGCAAAGTTCATGAAATCACATCTGAAACAAGAACATGCCAATCAATATGCATGAACCATGGAAATGTTGCAAATAGCAAAGAAATAATCAAATATCAAATCATAGTCAACTCCTACCATACTCCTATTAAAGTAGACTCCTGCTTGGCTGGGATTATGGGCAGATAAAGATGATAAATCAAGTAAAATGGACAAAGAACTATCATAGCGCACAAGAAAATTGTTCAAAACAAGAAAACAGAATAACAAGCACTCAAAAACGAACTTAATAAACTACGCCAAGAAATAAAGAATATTACTTTGGACACAGCCAATCGCCCTTTTTCATTTCAATGTCATCACGTCCAACTCGTTTCTTTGGTGGTGGTGGAGGCTGCTTAATTTTTGGAGGGGGCTCCTTTCTTATTGGAGGTGGAAGATTTGGATCTATTGGAACAGAGGCAAGCTTTGATATCTCATATAACAACTTCCGAATAACTGTTTTGATAGATTTATTTGTCATTAACGACTTATTTTCAACTGATCCATTTATAGGATCAAATCCATACGTGAGCAACAAACGAATGACATCCACTGTCCTCGCTTCATCTTCTTTACAAGTGAGTAAGTAAGCTTTGCTGCAGGAATTCCTCATGCTACATGCACTACAAACCTAAAGATTACCACGTATGATTGTGTTAAAAAACCAATAAAAAACTAGCCAATATGACTAAGAAAAATCAACAATGCTTGCACTAAATGACGTAACACGCAAGATCAAACAAATTCTAGCCAGGGTGTTACATACATCTCCTTCATTAAGGTGAACATATTTCCTCAGCACCTTTGCTGAAAAAATCAACTTCCCATCCGTAGAGGGGCATCCGTAGCCCACTAGAACTTGTATATCCTTCCTTGACAATGGCCTGGCAAAGAAAACCACATCACATTACATGCAATGCAATTCAGCTCCTTCAAATTCATGATCTCCTCGAAACTAAGTGATCACCATAAACTCACAAATCACATCACCAACCAAACACAACATTTTATTTAGGCAGCAGAAATGCACTCTACAATGTCACTTGCTTCCTCTCAGCAAATAAAAACTAAAATTCAACTACATTTACATCAAAAGTTTGATATGACGGAAAATTTGCATTCCACATTGTATCCCCCACGCTGACCTAACCTAAATACGACCACCAACTACATCTGACCAATGCTTTTATCAAGTAAAATGAAATGCAAGCAATCATTTTATTCACTACAACGACTCAAAACACATCCAAGATCACTCATTTGTTAGAGGAGAAAGAGCAGCAGACCTCAAAATGTCGAACCAATCCCAGCCGAAGTTCACACAAGCAGTACGCACGGTGGCAACATCCCTCGTATAATCGATCCCTTCTTCAACAAAAATAGGGAGATCATCATCCCCCCATCTACCAAATACGGAACAAATCGGCCGGGAGAGGAAAAGTTGCACTTTAGGAACGCCGGGGAAGTTAGGCTACAGTCTAGGTGGAGGAGGACGGGATGGGTCGGGGATGGCGGCCGCGGTAGCAGGTGCGGCTGTAAGAAGATGTTGGTCGGGGAGAAGTTGAAGATGCGTTTGGAGTCGGGGAGAAAATGCATAAAAGCAGGTGTGTTAATAAAATTTGACCGGTTCTCAAGTAAATAATAATAAAATAAAATTTAAAATTATTAAATAAAATTAAAAAAATATAATATAATTAAATTAAATTAATCTAATTTAAATATCTTGATTTTTTTTAAAAAACATAATTTTTTATTTTTTATTTCTATTATGTGTATATTTGTTCTGTACTTATTTTTTGGGTTTGATTTAGTACTTTCCTTTTTTCATACAATTATTTTTCATATCATGTTATCAACAAATATAGAAGAAAATTTTAATATAAGTGTGAATCCTCTATTAATATTTTTTTCCTTTTTATAAAATTATGTGATATTTTTTATAGATAACTATTAACTAAATAAGCCAATAACACATGGAATCACCTTTTAGAAGTCATGAAAGATAGAGACGATTGAAAATTAGAGGGTGGGAAGAATTTGAAGAAGTGTATTTTAATATAAAATTATATCCTTGTCACATTTTTATATTTTGAGTAAGTAAGTGATAATGTATATTATATTATATTATCGAGTTGAGTTTGAGTTGGGTTACGAGCCAAGTTCAAGTTATAATTGAGTCGAGTCGAGTCGAACAATGCCTTGCTCAAGCTCGACTCGTAGGATTCGAGTTCGAGTTGAGTTCAAACTCGGGCATTTAAATGTCGTATTTCGAGTCGATTCGAACCAAGCCGAACTCTAAATGCTCACGAGCTAGCTCGCTCAATTATCAGCCTTAATCATGCTTCAACAAAATTTCACACTACAAAATGTGGCAACCATTTATACCAGCCAGATGCCTTGGTCTATTGGTAGTGGCAAAAGAGAGCACACAATTATTGATGGTAACCTAATGCATTCTCTTTTGAAGCGTTTTTTCCCCAACTCTTTTGTAAGAAACTTTCACTATAAAAGAATTTCACTTTTACCAGTGCCCGAAAACATAAAAAATAAAAGCCGTATTAAAATATCTAAAAGGTATATATATTCCACGATAATGTAATTTATAGACTATAAATCAGACATTTAAGATATGGGTAAAATTTCTCTCTGTCGAGGCGCTAAAAAATTTTCTTGCCTCAAACTCTAATCTAGGCCGTCCTTATGATCGTACGACTCAGACTATAATGCAGACATTTAAAATATGGGTAAAATTTCTCTCAGCTCGGGCTGGAAAATTTTCCTGCCCCAAACTTTAATACGGGCAATCTTTATAATTGTACGGCTCAGATTTGATGAAAATAAAAAAATACTTCATTCTCTGACGGCCAAGTTTTGGCCATGGCTGACCAGGCCTGGGAGGGGGAGGGGGGCATTTGCGACTGGCATGGTGGGGGAGAGTGGGCGTCCATGGCTGCGATGGGGTTGGGGAACGATGGACGGCTGCGACAGGCCAGATGGGAGAAGGGAGGCGTCTGTGGCCCTGGTGGGGTTGGGGGAGGGGATCTGCAGTAGCCGCGGCCAGGTTGGGGGAGGGTAGGGGTGGCCGCAGTAAGACTGGGGAAGGGGGGGCGGCTTATGAGGAGGGAGGGGTTGATGGGGAGGTGGCGGCCGCGGCAGGGTCGAGGTGGAGCAATGAGTGGGGAGCGGACTGGGTAGGGGGACGGAGGGGGCGACAGATGCTTGGGGGGGGCAGGGCAAGGGCGGTAGCAATGACAAGCGAGAAGCGAACGACAGAAGGGGGGCAACAAGGTGGCAATGGCGACAACAGTGGGTGAGGGGCGGATGACTGAGGGGTGGGTGAGGGGGGGGGGTTGGGGGATTTTCATCGACTTTGGGCATCCGATAATAAACCGCCGGTGTTAGAGTTTGGGTCTATAACTTTTAGAATTATACTCTGGGCATTACTTTTCTTCGAGTTAGTATAATATATACCAATTTTAAATATGCTCCGCGTCTTTATCTTATCGTGGGCTACAGAAAATATTTTTTGAGGTGTTTGAGTCAACATTACAGATGCTAACACTAGAAAGACCAAATAAGTTAATCAGTGCGACAAACACCTGTTATATATTTTACAACAGCAAAATCACTAATAATAACTTTTTTCTTTAAAAAAATAGGAATGAGATGACAGACGTCTAAATGGCTGAAAGCAATACTACCATATGTATCCAATACTCGTGGAAGATGATGAAAGAGGCGATAATACACTATTTTTGGACTAGGTTATAACCGTGCGGATCAGTAACTAAGCCACTTCAAGCTAACAACGATTAAGTACAAAATTCCACTCAAAGCAACATAATCTGGCTGACAATTTCGATCCAACAAAGGAACAAACTAGAGCATACTAACTTAATTTACCTCAAAACCCAAAACGACTGAATCTGCAAGAATGACAGACACTTGCCCATGAAAGCTAATGGTTCCCATTGCACCTTGGGTTTGTTAGAACTGCCACACTCATCAAAACTCTTCTAAACCAGGAGGAGAGGCAGCTGGGTCAAGCTCAACAGAGCCATTCGGAGCAGATTTCCCTTCCCTACCAGTTAACCTGAGAGCAGGGATTCTGTGGGAAAATCTTAGTAGCTCGGTAGAAGGTATTAGAACAGAATCAGAACTGCGCCTCTGAAACAAACTCACAAACCCTTTCAGCTTAACCATGTAGGCAACTTCAGCACCACAGTTATCGTCAAAGTCTGAGAGTATTTCAACAACCTCAAACTTAAAGCTATGAGCCTTCTCTCCATCATAGATCCAATTGACATCCCAGTCCTTAAAGATAGCCCAAATTTCGGCCTTTTTAGGATATATCTTGTAAGTGGTGTTCTTTTTTGGGGGTGACACAAGATAGGAGAACATGGAAACACTTTCACCGGATTCATTGCCTCTAAGCTTAAAATACCCACAAGCAATAGGTAACCCTGACTTATTCCAGTTACTCTCAAATTCATTCATTGCACGGTGCTCCAGCCATGTAAAATCCACATGAAACGGGGATTGAAAAACCTTCCTTATTCGAGCATAGAATCTAGGCATGCTATCACGATCATCATATAGTGCCCAAACCTGATCAGCCTTAAATGCCGATTCCGTCCTATCTCGGTCAAAGTCATAAAATTCTGGCTCCTGATAAGTAAAGCCACCTTCTTCAGAATCGGAACTTGATTTTCCCTTAGCATCAGAATCCTCCTCTTTTTCTCCATTAACTGCTGGTCCAACTCCATCAGCATCCAATCTTGATTTTTCAGCAGATTGTATATATTCATCATCGCTATCATCATCCTCGTCATTTTCATTGAACTCGTCACTCTCACTTTCATTATATGCTACCTGCTTCTTTTCTCTGGCTGATCTCCTAGGACGTAAAGATCTACCTGCATCATTTTCGAATGAGGTAAAATCACCAGATCCCACACGAACATCCTCATCGAAGCTACTTTCATCATCACTGTCGCTGGATTCCATCTCCTCCCTCCTCCCTCTTTTTTGTTTCCTGCTTTGGATGCCTTATAAGTTTGCTGGGCATTTCCAGTTCCACCATCCTTCTCTGCCCCACCTCCCGCCCTGTTCCCAGTCCTACTTGCATGTTCTGCACCTGGTTTTGCTGGGGTGCTAAACTGTGAACTATTCTCTGTAGAAATATTCATTTTAACTCCTCCGTTGGTAAAAGATGCCACGTTCTCACCCTGTTGACAACCATTTTGGAAATTCTGATTGAAAGCATTAGTCTTCGGAGGAACATAAAAGAAATTTTGCTGAACTCCAGGGGTTACATTAAAAGGGTGTCCTTGGGCGTTAATTTCACTGGCAACAAAAGCCTTCAAGCAGTGTTGGCAGCGAAGAGATTTATTCACGACACTTAGGTGATATTGAAACCTCACGTGACAGAAAGAACAGGCGGTCCAAAACGTATCAATTGTTTTCTGCTGATGACGAGCTGAACTCCTTGAAGGAGCCCAGTGCTGCCTAGGTAAAGTCTGTTTTAAAGCAGAGTTCCTTTTCACATTATGTTCCAACCTCAACTTTGAGTCAAGAAGCACTCGCTGAGCTTCTCCTATCAGCTTGAATGCTGCTTCAGCTCCAGAAGACTTATTTTTGTCTGGATGAAGAGAAAGTGCAAGCTTTCGGAACTGCTTTTTTATAGTAGCATCATCAGCACTTACTGCCACTTGAAGAATCCCATACCAATCCATTTCAGTACCACCAACCTTTGTCTCAGCAGCGCAGTGGATATCACACACAGATAACATCTGTGGAATATTCTCAAGCTCAGGAAATAACCTCTGAGCTTTTAAGGCAATAGTTCGAGCCGTAAAGAAGTCTTTGGACTGCATTTTAAATTCAGCAACTTCCTTTGCCCGAAATGCCTCTTCCTTGTTGCATTCCATTTCCAATAACCGGACGATAGTAAAAAGCCAATCCCCGGCTCACGCAATAACCATGAAACTATCAAACCAACTACATCGATTTCCCTTCAATCATATGCCAAAATAACTTGCATCACTTCGTCTCTGAAAGATCAAAAGAAAGATGCATCCAACTAAAATAAGTAAGAACATCAAAGCATGTCTACTGTACAGCCCACACCTGAAAATGTAAATAAAAAACATCAAAAAACATGGTATTTGAGCTAAAAAACAACCGGTTAAATTTCTACTTCATAAAATGCAAAAAAGATGTTGTCAGAACAAACAAATTCACCCACATACAACCATTCAGCAGCAGCTCAATTGAAGCAGAAAACTAATATTTACTCTTTTTTTTCCAAGCAAACTAACATTTACTTAAAAACATAGTTAAGATCCTACATAATATAGTTCCACCTTCACACATGACAAGAAAAGCTTTGCACGTCGAATCGAATAAAAGATATAAGAGTGATCAACTCCTCCACCTGCAACAAATTCAAACATACCACTCAACAGCCAGAAAATTTTTCGCGGCAAAAAAATTGACGCGATATTGACACTACCAAATTCACAAATAACAAAACCCATAAACAGCCAAACTCCCCCACAATGCAGCACACAGACAAATCCTGCACCAACAAACCAAATATCTACGAATCCAACATTAAAAAAAACACGCTACCAAAAGAACTCAGCTTTCTTGGCTTTCTTGACGGGAGCAAACCAGTAACACAAAAGAACACCTGAAATCTGCAACAGAATTACACAAAGATTGGATTTTTAGCCGCCCAATGAACCGAAGAGACGGCGATGAAGGAGGAATGGGGGGAGAGGAAGGAGGCAGAAGGGAATCACAAAGGTGGGAATTGAGGGAGACCGGAAAACCTTGAAATTGCCCGCGACTCTTTTTTCAGATGTGGGGGAAGGAGTGGGATTGTTTGAAAGGACAAGAGGGTGTTGTTAGTTTGTTGTCTGTACTTTGGTGTGTTTCATACTCACACCCCCACCCTTCCCCCCAAGGCCCATATTTTGAATTTGGGCCCATTTACTTTGGCCCACTAGGGTTTAGTTTTTTTTTTAATTGGGAAAAAAACTACTTGAACTAAGACAATATATTATTTAAGATTTAAATAAAAATAATTTAATATTATTGACTTGAACTACTTGAAGTAAATCAAAGAAAATAAATTATGTCATAATTGAGGGAAATAATGTTTTTTGACTGCATATAATTTGGAAGGGCAAAGATATATTTGAAATAGCAGTCTATAAATTTTTCTATAAAATCTGCTCTAAGCATGTGTCTAGCACATTAGTAATTCTAAGTGGGTGTCTAAGGGGATGCATTCACCATGAGTTACATCCTTTTTAAAGGATATGATACATCTTTTAAATAGTCTGAATATTTCCTTAAGGGTATTGCACCACTCCTAAATGACATCTACCCCTCCTAAAGGGCTACGCTTGCACCATTCCCCCATAACCGAGACTTGTGTGCGTGCCCTGTGCATGGGACACACATGCAATGTCAATCGTCAATGATCGACGTCTGGTTTTGTGCGCACACCTGCCCCCTCCCTCCAATCCAAAAATTGTATCACATCCACTCCTCATAAATATACCAACTATTTTTTTTTGAGATATCAGGATTACTATGAAAAAGTTTTCTTAAAATTACTGGCACTTTCGTATAATTCACTTCATTATTATTAAGGCTAATGATTGTGTATTTTCAAGTTCTTTTCATGTATTATTCTATTTTCCTTTATCATTGCTTTATTTGTTATAATTTATATCTTCTTATTTCCCCTTTCTATTATTTTTAATTTGGGATTTTATTTTTCTTAAAACATATTTATTTTTATAGTGGACACTTTATGACATTCTTGATATTTATTTATCTATTGATAATATTTCCATAATGAAATTATTGTATTTTCCGTCATATATTGTTTTAAATTGTGACGTTCCCCTTGTTTTCTTATCAAATCTTCTTTTAAAATTATTTTTAAAAATATACATATGTATAGAGATGGTGAACTTCTAACGGATTAAAGTTCTTTAGAATAGGTTTATATCGAGAAATTATGGTTTATGATGTATAAACTTGAAAATGGGAAAAAGATATGAAAACAAATTAAATATATAATTTAAGAAGTGTGATACTTGATTTTTTGCGTTGGGCATTTTGTGATTTTCTTTACGCCTAGTTATTTTGTAATTATTTTTCCCCTATTAAGATTAGGGTTTTTTTCACATGATTTGTTTTAGAGTATGATATTTCTTCATGTATTTTTTCCACAAATCTAGTAATGATCAAAAGTAATTGATTCATATCTATTAATTTATTAAATTTTATAGTTTAGGTACTTTCCATAATATTTTAAGTTTATTGTTCAATTGACTTCAAATTTTCAACATTTGGTATAAAAAATTGCTTATTTAATAATTCATATGTGTTAAGTCTCAAACAAGATCATTTTACAATTTGATGATGAAATATAAATCATGTGGATTGCCTAATGAATTGCTCTATGATAAAGTTCGGTTGAACTAAAATAAGTACATATAAACTCTAATTGTAATTTATTTATTTCAGAATATTGTGACATTTCAGATTAAACTTGGACATGTTATAGTGAACATGTTGTGAATATAGACTTGGACATGATCACAGTCAATAAAGTTGAACAAAGGTTGAAGCCTTGAAGACTTTTTGAAGACCAGATAGTCAAGTGGAGTCTAATGCTTTAAATGTGTGAATTTAAATTTGAAAAAGAAAATTTTTGTTGGAGTTTAGATGAGCCTCAACATTCATACTCAAGTGGTTGGCTGTTACACAAGCTATGAACTTTATGGGTATATAAGGAGCTTGTTATGAACATGGAAAAACTACCTAATATCCAAAAATTCAAAGTGTTTGAAGTATTCAAAGTGAGAGTTTACTTCAAAATAAGGTTAAAGTGCTAAATTTGGGGGAAACATTAGATAAGCTTCATTTTATCAACCTTAGGACTTTCTCAAGAGATTGGACAATACTTTATATATCTCTTGTGTTATAAAAGATCGTGTTAATCTTGTGAAGAATTATTGTAAATAAAATTGGGTGTGATCTTTTAATGTATGCTTGCACTATTGGGTTGTTTGTACACTCCGGGAATAGAGTAATGTGAGGGGTGATTATAAGTAATTTGTTGGCTTGCGAAGTCAAGCTTGAGGTTAATGGGAGAAGGACAAGAGTGCCTTGTGAAGCTGACTAGGGTTTGGGTGTGGTAAAGGACAAGTAGCTTGTGAAGCAATTGGGTCTTGCTTGGTGAAAGATAAGTGGTTGTACACTTAGGTTGTAAGAGTCATTTGGTTTGGCCATAGTGAAGCATAGAAGCCTTACCGACCGTAGGATACAATGGTGTAGAAGAGATGACATATAACTTGGGAACCTCTTTAAAAATTTTTGTGTTTGATTCTTTATTCTTACTATTTTGTACTTTAATTATTTTCGGCTTATATACAAATTGTTGCAACTTGTTCATTAACACTAGTTGTAATTATTTGTATATATTCACCTATATTTATTTAGTATCTCCATGGGATAAGATCATAAATTTGAGCACTAACTCTGTTAAGTGTTTTTATATATTCCGCTGCGTACCGATATTGTATTTCAATTGACATCAAAGCGTTCAGTTAAGATTGTTGATTTTTGGATAACCAAAAATACCTAATGGTCATGGAGAGAAAGATAAAAGCTTTGAAATGACAATCAATCACAAGACCATATTTATTGATGGTTCTAATTATACTAATTATAAAACTAGAATAAAAAATTTCTTTATTTCTTGTGATCTTGATTTATAATAATTTGTGCTCGATAGATATATGGATTCTAAATCCGAAAGAGGATCATGAGATCAAAAGGCAAAAAAAGCACATTCCTTAAATGCTAAAGTTATGAATGTGTTCCTTTGTTCACTATGTAAAACCAAATACACGAGGGTGTCTTGGTGCACTTTAGCTCTAGAGATTTGAGAACTCTTTCAAGTGACACACGAAGTGAAGAATTCCAATATAAACTTACTTATGTTACAATATGGAGCCTTTAAAATGGAAGACGGTGAGAGTATCAATATCATGTACAACTAGTTCAATGACATTATGGTAGCCTTGCAAAACCTTGGTAAGAAACTAGCTCTGAATGAGATCAATAGGAACTTGTTTGCTTCACTACCTAATGAGTAGATACGGAATGTGATGACTATTGAAAAAACTAAGAACTTAAAGACTATCACTACTGAAGAGCTACTTGGATCTCTTATCATTCATGAACACACATTGTAAATGGATCAGAAAGAAAAAGAAGCAGACAAGAAGAATAAGAAAGATCTTACTTTACAACTATTGATGTGAAATATGGAAGGGCTTCATTAAGCTTTTCACTCAAAAAACTTTAAGAAGTTTGTAAATAAAAAGGTCTTAAACAAAAGGGATGAGAAAAAAATGAGAAACCCTAATGTTATAAATATATAAGTTACGGACACATGAAAATGAATGTCTGAGCCTCATCAAGGAAAAGGAAAATGATAGAAGGAATGAGAAAGAAAAGGAAAAAGAAAGAGTATGAAGTGTTGAACTTTATTAGATTTCATATCAAATCATCGAGTAAATAAACTAGATAGCGGAATCGTACATGAAGCCATAAGAGAAACTAGATTCTTGACCACCTTAGGTTTTAG
>JAURVB010006749.1:0-17001 GCA_033002965.1 Piper betle | reverse complement strand
GTATCATCAACAACAACAACAATAGCAACAGTCGTAGCAGCAACAGCCAGTGAGGACATTATTGGATGCTGGCTGCACACACTCTTTTATATTTTACATACACACAGATAGGATTGGAGGTCATATAGAAAGCTTAGGACATTCATTATTAGTGTCCACTCCCACCGGTGGAGTTATAGCTTGTACATAATGTCTTTGTTGAGATTCAACAGTGACAATTTGTTGCGGACTTGATATTATTCAGGATGACAGAGTTTGATGTGATCTTCGGGATGGATTGGATGTCCAAGTAGGGTGGGTGCCTTGATAGATTGCTAGAAGAAGATTGTGACTTTTCGACGTGGAAGGCTGTGAGATCCCTCAACTTAGTCCCACATCTAATACCTACTGGGAGAAGATCATGTTTATAAGTGGGAATGGACTATAGATCTTTAACTTCCGGGGTACCCATTTTAAAGAAATGACTTAGCCCATTACGTTGCACTTTGGGCCGGGTCGTTACAAATGGTATCAGAGCCGACCTGGTTCCGTGTTAGATGGTGGGCTAGATTAGAAACGTTGGCTAGGCTGCCGGTCACGGGCCAGAAAGGTCGTGGGCTGGGGCTAGCAACGGGCCAAGAATAGGCATTTCGGGGACGAAATTTCCTAAGGTGGGTGGATTGTGAGATCCCTCAACTTAGTCCCACATTTAATACCTACTGGGAGAAGATCCTATTTATAAGTGGGAATGGACTATAGATCTTTAACTTTCGGGGTATCCATTTTAAAGAAATGACTTAGCCCATTACATTGCACTTTGGGCCAGATCGTTACAAAGGCGCCTCTTCTTTTTCCAAGGTCAGGGTAGAAATAGAGAGAAAGGTTGTACCTCCTATCAGAATGCAGTGAGATAGTTAGATAGGGGTTGTGAATTGTTGATGGCCGCTTTGGTGTTGGCTGGGCAGAATGGTTCAAGGGACAAGCCTAGTGTCAAACAGGGTGCAATTACAAACGCTGTTGGATCAGGGCTTTATTCGACTGAGCATGTCACCATGGGGAGCACCAGTGTTGTTTGTGAAGAAGAAAGATGGAAGCATGCATTTGTACATTGACTATAGGATGTTAAACCATGTAACTATCAAGAATAGATATCCTCTTCCTTGCATTGATGATCTGTTTGACCAGTTGAGCTCAGCAACGATCTTGTCAAAGGTTGACTTGAGATCCAGCTACCACAAGTTGAGGATTAGAGCAGAGAATATTCTGAAGACTGTGTTTAGAACGAGATATGGACACTACGAATTCTTGGTTACGCCCTTCAGATTGACAAATGCTCCAGCAGCATTCATGGACCTAATGAACAAAGTGTCAGTTCCTTTTTGGCCCGATTTGTGATAGTCTTCGTGGATGACATTTTGGTGTATTCCTCATCGAGAGAAGAACATGAGAAACATCTCCATACTATGTTATAGACCCTAAGGGAGCACAGACTGTACGAAAAATTTGCAAAGTGTGACTTTTGGCTTTCAGAGGTCAACTTCTTAGGGCGCATTATATCAACAGCAGGGATTTCAATTGATCCAATGAAGATAGAGGCAGTTCTACAGTGGGGACAACCGAGAACACCTTCTGAGATACGGAGTTTCCTTGGTCTAGCATGGTATTACCCTCATTTTATACAGGGCTTTTGCTCCATAGCAGCTCCTCTCATGCAACTAACTAGGAAGGACAAACACTTTGTATGGACTGACGAGTGTGAGCAGAGTTTTAAGACGTTGAAGGAGAGATTGACTTCAGTTGTAACAACCCGCCCGTTCCGAGCTACGAGGCAAGTATTACTAAACAAAACTAAGTGACTCATAAATTAATTTTCTATTAATTTTCAAGATTTTAAATAGATCCATAACAATAAATTTAATATACAAATTCTCGGAATAATCTAAGTCCCATGAACCAAACTAAGATCCCCCTACCATGCACACAATCTCGAGAAAAGAATAGTCCAATAATAGAGTCCCTAAGCTATCCCAACTCTACCCATCCTTCTATGCTCATACCTGCGGAGGCAATTCTGCATTAGTGATAAAAACACTAAGTCGTATAATTACAAGAAATAATTAATATATTCCACAACATCTGAATTATCTCTTTTAGTGATTATGAGCATGTGAGGAGCTCTTAGTATGCTCAGAGGGTGGCCGCCCATCCAGCTACAATCCCATGTATGCGCACACACGCTACGTGGCCCTCGGCCTGTAGTTACCGATATTTGCCAATTACTAATTCTCTCGGTATCACAAGTGCATAATGAGTTGTCTTACGCCACTATGCCCTGTCACCCCTTTCGGCATGGGGGCAGGTATTTAATCTTTCATGGGGTCCTGCCCTGTGTCGGACTGAGTCAATTCATTGACCCGGTTGCACTCGATGCATGGACGTCGAATATGAACTCAAGTCGATCAAGATTGCCACATAGTAATTTTTTTTAAGGGTGCTGCCCTGTGTCGGACTAAGTCAATTCTTTGACCTAGGTTGCGCTCGGCACATGGTGATCGAATGTGGACTCAGTCCGACCAAGACTCCCAAATCGAAATATATAACATTTAAAGTAATTATACGAATTTGAAATTTTGATGAGGCACCCGCAACTATGACACATGATCTTAATATGGATGTAATTTCTCTAAAGCAAAATGTGCTCGCAAGTTATCCAAAGGATGTTTTATTTAACAACAGAACTTTCCTTTATATAAAAGATTGTGTATGGAATTCAAGAAGTCATTATATTAAACTTTATTATAAATATGTGAGGAATTCAAGAAGTCATTATATTAAAGTTTATTAATATGTGTGGAATTCAAAAGGCATTTGTGTGATAACGTAAAGTCACAAAGTAATTATTAAGTTAATAAGAATGGATGTTAAATCCTAAAAATATTATAAATATCATTATTCTAATATGCTAAAGGTCAAAATTTATAATTTATAATATTATTTTTTAAATAATTAATTTAATTAAATAATATTTATGGTTCATTCTAATATTTCCTTAATAAAATAACATAATTATTTTTTCCAGGGTTCTACAAGCACCAGTTCTCACATTACTAGAGGGGCATGATGACTTTGTAGTCTATACAAATGCCTCAAGAATTGGCCTTGGTTGTGTGTTAATGCATAGAGATAAGGTTGTTGCATATGCATCTCGTCAGCTAAAGGTGCATGAGCATAACTACCCCACTCACAACCTGGAACTTGCAACAGTGGTGTTTGCCCTCAGAATATGGAGACATTACCTCTATGAGACTTCCTTCCGACTTTTGACTAATCACAAAAGTCTGAAGTATATCTTCACACAAAAGGATTTGAACAGCCGACAGAGGACAAGGCGATGTAGTAGCAAACGCCTCGAGTAAGAGGCCAGTTCGAGACTCAGTGGGGATGGTAGTAGTTTCAGTGACCCTGATTGATACGCACTGGAGACAGTTAGTTGGAATGGTTGCTAGACTCTCAATTCAACTGAGTATTTTTTAGCAGATTAGAGCTACACAAAATGAGGATAAACAATTGGCTTAGTGGTTAGAGGAGGGTGTTCATAGAGATTTGGTCAGGGATGCAGATGGTATGGTCAGATTGAGAGGACGCTTTTCATTTCGGACATCATTGAGTATCCCGGACTTCGTAGGACCATTCTTCACGATGCCCACACCTCGAAGTGCACAATGCATCCAGGTGGAAGATGTATCACACTGTTTGATGATCCTATTGGTGGCCAAGACTGAAGAGAGGTTTTTGATACCATAGCCAGGTGTTTTGTTTGTCAACAAGTGAAGGCTGAACACATATGCCCCGATGGGGCCTTCAGCCACTAAAAACCCCATAGTAGAAATGGGATAGTATAACTTATGATTTTGTAGTTGGTCTGCCTAAGCTGCCAACAAAGAGACACAATATGGGTAATAGTGGATCGACTTACGAAGGCTGCACATTTTATCCCTATTAGAATGGATTACCCATTATCTACTTTGGAAACCTTGTATCGGATGAGATAGTATGGCTACATGGAGTTCCGTTGGAGATCATCTCAGACAGAGACCCACGATTTACATCCCATTTCTGGAGAGCTTTTCAAGAAGCCATGGGCACAAAGTCGAAGTTCAACACTGTTTTTCACCCTCAGACAGATGGGCAGTCTGAAAGAACTATTTAGATTCTTGAGGATTTACTTAGGGCCTATATGCTAGATTTTGGAGGCAACTGGGAAGAGCACTTACCTTTGGTGGAATTCACTTACAACAACAGTTACTAGGCTAGCATTAGGATGGCACCATTTGTAGCGCTATATGGTAGGCCGTGCAGATCCCCAATGTGTTGGGTACAGAGCAGTGAACCGATGATAGTTAGACCAGAGATGGTTAAGCAGACACAGAATGTGATAATGCAAATTAAAAGAGGACGAGGTCAGCTCAGGACCGATACAGAAGCTACACTGATCAACGTCGACGTGAGGTTCACTTCATGGTCAGAGAACATGTACTTCTGAAGGTATCACCAACCAAGGGAAACATGAGGGTTGGTATGCGTGGGAAGCTTATCCCGCGATACATAGGACCATTCAATGTTCTAGAACGCGTAGGTCAAGTGGCCTATCACTTGGCACTGCCACCTCAGCTATCATCGTACACCCAGTGTTCCACATTTCCTTATTGATGAAGTACCAACCAGATAACTCTCACGTTATCAGTTTCCAAGAGATAGAACTCCGTCGTGACTTGACGTATCCAGAGGATGCAACAAGAATTATTGTTTTCCAGACGTCAGCAGGTTCCCATGGTATGACAATAGTGAAATCGACGAGGAGTTGAAGAATCTACATGGGACCATGAGGACGAGATCAGGAGGAGGTATCCTGAGTTGTTCAAGCAGCCAGCTTCTAGACCAGGTGTAACACCCCGTTTCGGCTCACCCGTGAACCGACCCGAAAATGTCACCGGCGACCGAACCATTCGCTAATCTACTGGGTTCGATTAAGCCGACCCAGATCTACCCTCGGTGTCTCAAGATGGAGATGCAAACATGAAATGCATGGATGGGATGCGTGGGTTCTAACGGAGTCCTACATGCATGCCATAACGTGCAAGTAATGACAAGATAAAATAATAAATGAGAAACCAAAGGAAAATATATACTATTTTATGAAAATACGACAACACATAATAATATACCAGGGCATTCAATCATTATCTCATTTGTTTTTACCTGAGCCAAGTCTGAACTCAAGGCTCCCTACTCATTCATATTTATCAGTTCGTTTCATAACAAGTAATTCATTCATGCAAACACATCAAAATTATCATTTACATAACAATAACACACCATCATTATCCATACGTTACACGTGGCAGGTACATGTGTGCGCGGTTCCGTGCTGCTCCTCCGCAGTCCCGACAGCTTTCATCACTCGCATTCCTCACCTACATATATATAGAAAAACCGTCAGTAACGAGTGTTACCGGCCCGGAAAATAACTAATATCAATCTGGCACAGGAGAGCAAACTCTCCTGTTGAATCAAAACAATATACTTCCTCAAGAACTCTCATCAGGGCACACATAGGAGCCGTCGCCCTCGGGTCGACAGTGTCCCCCTTTATTTCTCTGTGAGATCCCTCAACTTAGTCCCACATCTAATACCTACTGGGAGAAGATCCTGTTTATAATTGGGAATGGACTATAGATCTTTAACTTCCGGGGTACCCATTTTAAAGAAATGACTTAGCCCATTACGTTGCACTTTGGACTGGGTCGTTACAAATGGTATCAGAGCAGACCTGGTTCCGTGTTAGATGGCGGGATGGACTAGGGACGTTGGCTAGGCTACCGGTCATGGACCAAAAAAGGTGGGCCAAGACTAGAAACGTTGGCTAGGCTGCCGGTCACGGGCCAGAAAGGTCATGGGCTGGGGCTAGCAACGGGCCAAAAATAGGTATTTCGGGGATGAAATTTCCTAAGGTGGGTGGATTGTGAGATTCCTCAACTTAGTCCCACATCTAATACCTACTGGGAAAAGATCTTGTTTATAAGTGAGAATGGACTATAGATCTTTAACTTCCGGGGTACCTATTTTAAAGAAATGACTTAGCCCATTACGTTGGACTTTGGGCTGGGTCGTTACAAATGGTATCAGAGCCGACCTGGTTCCGTGTTAGATGGTGGGATGGACTAAGGACGTTGGCTAGGCTGCCGGTCACGGGCCAAAAAGGTCGTGGGCTGGGGTTAGCAACGGGCCAAGACTAGAAACGTTGGCTAGGCTGCCGGTCACGGGCCAGAAAGGACGTGGGTTGGGGCTAGCAACGGGCCAAATATAGGCATTTCGGGGACGAAATTTCCTAGGGTGGGTGGATTGTGAGATCCCTCAACTTAGTCCCACATCTAATACCTACTGGGAGAAGATCCTGTTTATAAGTGGGAATGGATTATAGATCTTTAACTTCCGGGGTACCCATTTTAAAGAGATGACTTAGCCCATTACGTTGCACTTTGGGCTGGGTCGTTACATTCTCATTCTCATACCTTGGCCATTTCTCTTTCGCTTCTCGCATCAAATTTCATATTACTCTCAGGCAGTCGCCTTCAGTACCCTTTGAACCACAAGTCTAGACATGCGCTGCATTGCAATACTCGTAAACCTCCACACTTCTCCGGGTTTGAGGAACTCAAAGGTGGAGTTGTCCAGATCCTTCGGGAACGAAGTGGGTTCTCCCCAGCTCCAAAGCCCGCTCTTCCGAGTACACGCCCTATCTGAAGACGTGGCCGTAAGTACCGCCTCATCCCATCTCCCACCGAAAACACGAAAACTATACATATATAAGCCTGGGTTGGGATTTTACAATAGGCCTGAAGGCATCGTGAGCTGGATCTGAAGTTCGAAAATAAACTCGAGGGATCTCATCCTTGAGGGTTATTAATCCGAAATAAAACTGTTGGCTAAATGGCCCGAGTTAAGTGGGATCCGATAAAACGCCACTTAACTCGTCCTACACATGATAAATCAAATATACAATAGAGTAGCGTAAAACAGAGAACGAGTCCTAAACGGACCTGGTAGAAGCTCCAAACGGGTCCACGAGCCTAGGCGGCGAGCTCCTACACCGTACCTACACAATCAAGTTAAAAACTAACGCCCGTATGATGAATCACACATCCTATAGCATGCACACACAATCAACACAATCACGCATCAATCAACACACATCAACCTATATCAATTCTTGCAAGCCTACTTAGGCTAATTTGCATTAGATCATGATCATTACCTAGTTACCCTAATTTATTTCTTAGCCTCCATTTTTAACACCACTCAATCAAGCAAATTTCACATTTTATCCTTAATCAAATCTACATTTATATATATTATTATAACATACAATTCACCAATCCTATCATGCAATTCTAATAATCAATACTTTCAAATAATTAAATTAAAATAAATTATACCTAGTGTAGTCGAAAATCGGGAACGGCTAGGGTTTCCGTTTCGTGGCTCGAAACTCGAATTCGGCACCTAGCGGCGTCCGAAGTCCGATCAGAATGGACCAGGTGCGTTCAGCGGATGATCCGGCTAATTTCCCACGAATCTAATTTTCCGGCAGTTCCGGCGGTTTTCCTGCGGATTCTGGCGGTTTTCCGGCAACGATTCGGGACGGAGCAATCAGGGGGTTTGCTCGACGAGCTTGGTCCGATGGCGGTTTCAAAAGGTAGCCGAGGCGGCGATGGCCGTCGATGAGTCCGATGGCCGTCCATGAAGCTGACTCGACTCGAACCGACTGGTTCACTCCTGTAAAACTCTGACTCGAGTCACGGGTTTTACACCAGGTACTCCAACTTCCAACCTCGATTACAGTTTACAGTATTTTGTTTGACGCCTCCTTGATTGAAAAATTTTTGGGGACAAAATTTTTTAAAAGGAGGGAAGGTTGTAAAACCCACGACTCGAGTCAGGATTTTATAGTCGCTACCCGGTCGGTTTGGCCGTGGTTTGAGTCAGTTCAGCTTTCAAAACACATGCGTGGGGCTGGGGCTGACCGTGTGCATGTGATATGAGGGTTCATGTATACCCAAGTAACAATGATAGCATCAGATACACATCCGCAGACTGAGTTATCAGTACACATGAGAGTATATAGTTGATGATTTTATTTTTTTCTTCATGTTGTGACCATAGAATTAGTTTAGGCCGAATAACACATTAGGATGCGTTAGATTATATTCGGGTGGGTTATTAGTTATACAACACATCATTTAGATGTTGTGGTGCTTTGTTTTATTTTATGGGATTTTTCCCAATCTTTCTTGATTTTTCATGGATTTATTCCGAGTTAGTTATTATTCTTGACTCAAGCTGGTGTCGGAAATCACCACGATTTCACATCTTTTCCCAACGTGATTCTGCCGCCGTCTGCACCAGAACGCCGCCGCCGTGAAGTCGAAGCCTTCCCCTCGACCTCCCTTACAATTCCCCCTATCTAGCGCTGCCATTGTGGCCGGCTATGAGTCCGATCAGAGCGACCAACCGCCCCGACCGACCTCGACGCCGCCGCCTGTGGTTATAGCCGCCGCTGCTGCTCTTATTGTCACCACCATTGGGTCAAGCTCGGTGAAATGGTGCTAACCCTTACCCTCGATTGCAGCCCTGGAGCAATTGCTGAAAAATAGGCAGAAGTTGCCAGAAAACTGCAGAAGTTGCTGGAAACCGCCTGAGGACCGAATTCACCGAAATTCGTCAAAAATCACCTGATCTTCCATTAAATCCCTCCGTTTGGACCCTATCGAACTTCAGACACCATAGTGTGCCGAATTCGAGCCACGAACTATGCAAGGTATAATTTATTTCGATTTAATTATTGAAAAGTAATGATTATTAGAACTACATGCAAGGATGCTAGGATTTTATGATTGATGTGTTAGATACTTTCATGCTAATAAAAATGTGAATGTGTGTGATTTGTAATAGTAACAAATGCTAAGGAGTTAATTAGGCAGACTAAACAATTCATGTATTCTTATGCAACATAGAGTAAGTAAACTCATATTGACTATTATAAATGTGTGTTGATCGATGCGTGAGTAATGTGAGTGTCGTATAGGATATATATGCATCATGAGAGGGCATTAGTATTTAGTTTTAATGTGTAGGAATGGAGTAGGAGCTTGCTGCCTAGGCATGTGGGCACGCTTGAGGCTTTTACGAGGTCTGTTATGACATGCTTCTCAGGTTTTACTGCTCCACTCTATCGGTGATTTGATTCACCTAACACGAGTCATTTGGTCGATTATTTTCTTTGGAATTAATAACCCTCAAGGATGAGATCCCTCGAGTTTGTTTTTGAAAATAAGATCCACTTCAAGTTGCCTTCGGGCCTATTACAACACATCCCGACCCAGCCCTATAAATATTTTTATCAAGTATTCAGTGGGACAAGAGAAGATGAATTGACTCGTACATTCCACGAGCGGGTGTTGTGCTAGTCAAAGTGGGCTCTGGATTAATGAGCGAACTTTTCTATTCCTGAGGGATCTTGATAACTCCGCATTTGAGTGCCTCACACCTGAAGGACATGGAGGTTTACGGGTACTGTTTAGTACAGCATGTGTCCGGAATCATGGTTCAAAGAGTACTGAAGGACTATTGTTTGCATTGCACACACATACCTAGTGCTACGACGACTTTTGCATAAGATGCGATGTGATTGTATGATGATTGTGGATATATATGGTTGTGTATATACATGCATGTGTTTGTGAGGCTCGTGTGCTGTGAGATCCCTCAACTTAGTCCCACATCTAATACCTACTAGAAGAAGATCCTGTTTATAAGTGGGAATGGACTATAGATCTTTAACTTCCGCGGTACCCATTTTAAAGAAATGACTAAGCCCATTACGTTGCACTTTGGGCTGGGTCGTTACAAATGGTATCAGAGCCGACCTAGTTCCGTATTAGATGGCGGGATGGACTAGGGACGTTGGCTAGGCTGCCGGTCATGGGCCAAAAAAAGGTCATGGGCTGGGGTTAGCAACTGGCCAAGACTAGAATCGTTGGCTAGGCTGCCGGTTACGGGCCAGAAAGGACATGGCTGGGGCTAGCAAAACTATAGATCTTTAACTTTCGGGGTACCCATTTTAAAGAAATGACTTAGCCCATTACGTTTCACTTTGGGCTGGGTCATTGCAAATGGTATCAGAGCTGACCTGGTTCCATGTTAGATGGTGGGATGGACTAGGGACGTAGGCTAGGCTGCCGGTCATGGGCCAACAAAAGGTTGTGTGTAACGACCCAGCCCAAAGTGCAACGCAATGGGCTAAGTCATCTCTTTAAAATGGGTACCCCGGAAGTTAAAGATCTATAGTCCATTCCCACTTATAAACAAGATCTTCTCCCAGTAGGTATTAAATGTGGGACTAAGTTGAGGGATCTCACAATCCACCCAGCTTAGGAAATTTCATCCTCGAAATGCCTATTCTTGGCCCGTTGCTAGCCCCAACCCACGTCCTTTCTGGCCCGTGACCGGTAGCCTAGACAACACGTTTCTAGTATTGGCCCGTTGCTAACCCCAGCCCACGACCTTTTTGGCCCGTGACTGGCAGCCTAGCCAACGTCCCAAGTCCATCCCACCATCTAACACGTAACGACCCAGCCCAAATGCAACGTAATGGGCTAAGTAATTTCTTTAAAATGGGTACCCCAGAAGTTAAAGATCTATAGTCTATTCCCACTTATTAACACGATCTTCTCATAGTAGGTATTAGATGTCGGACTAAGTTGAGGGATCTCACAATCCACCCACCTTAGGAAATTTCGTCCCCGAAATGCCTATACTTGGCCCGTTGCTAGCCCCAGCACACGTCCTTTCTGGCCCGTGACCGGCAGCCTAGCCAACGTTTCTAGTCTTGGCCCGTTGCTATCCCCAGCCCGTGACCTTTTTTGGCCCGTGACCGGCAGCCTAGCCAACGTCCCTAGTCCATCCCACCATCTAACACGGAACCAGGTCGGCTCTGATACCATTTGTAACGACCCAGCCCAAAGTGCAACGTAATGGGCTAAGTCATTTCTTTAAAATGGGTACCCCGGAAGTTAAAGATCTCTAGTCCATTCCCACTTATTAACATGATCTTCTCCTAGTAGGTATTAGATGTGGGACTAAGTTGAGGGATCTCACATTGTGGGCTGGGGTTAGCAAACGGGCCAAGACTAGAAACGTTGGATAGGCTGCCGGTCACGGGCCACAAAGGACGTAGGCTGGGGCTAGCAACGGGCTAAGAATAGGCATTTCGGGGACGAAATTCCCTAAGGTGGGTGGATTGTGAGATCCCTCAACTTAGTCCCACATCTAATACCTACTCGGAGAAGATCCTCTTTATAAGTGGGGAATGGACTATATATCTTTAACCTTCTCGAGGTACCCCATTTTAATAAAATGACTTAGCCCATTACGTTGCAATTTGGGCTCAAGGTATCGGGGTTACTAGTTACCGTTCGATGTTGGCTAGAGACGTCATGGGTCTGGAAAGGTGTGTTGGGGTTAGCAACGGGCCAGATGGGACGTTCTAAGGTGGAGTGGATTGCTGATGCTGCAAACTGAATACATCGAAACCTAATGAGATGGAGATCCCCCAATGGAATTGACTATGGATCTGTTAAGTGTGAGGTACCCGATTTTAAAAAAAATGACTTAACCCATTACGTTGCACTTTGGGCTAGGTCGTTACATGTGCCTTGTTTAGAAATATTTGGTATATATGTATATATGATAAAGCTCTATATGATGTGCTATGCTGATATATGAAATATGATAAACATGAATTGCAGGTGGGTGACGGTCCCGCTTATAGCACTTGTTAGGGATGACTTTGAATCCGTCTTATTCCATTATTTTTATAAATTTCGTTGCTATTTTAATTATTTTTGGTGTGTGACTATTATCATAACATTCACGTAGTATCCTGTTAGGGTTTTGCATCTCGTCTATGCATTTTTAACGCATTAGAAGCGTGCTCCATCTTGAGACGTCGAGAGGGTTATGTCATAGTAGTTTAGATTTTGGGTCAGCTAAATTAATTGGTTTACGAGTTGATCAATCTTTGTAACAGTTTCGGTCCAGGTTGAGAGTAAACCAGATTCGGGTGTTACGAAGAGCACCTTTGATAACAACTACATCCTGAACTGCCTCATCTACACCCGCAGCATACATCCTGCCCAGCTGCTCTGGCCTGCCACCCTGTATCTACCCTAAGCCTATGCCACATCCTGTGTTGGTGCTAGACCAATGTCCAACGCAGCTAGGCCAGTCAGCCTCTACTGACCCTAACCTTGACCCTCCTGGTCCTGTTAGCCTCTCTAGCCTTGGTCACCACTCCTCTGCTGCCCCTGAGGCTGGGCTTGTAAAGCACGGTGCCCCCATGTTGTTGCTTGCAAAGCAAGCGCCGGTGGCTCTCCTGCAAATGTCATGATGGCCTCTCTGGCAATTCAAACAGACAAGGTACTCCTCCAAATCGCCTTGCTATCCCTAGAAGGTCTGGGTCTACTAGGGGAACCTTTGCACATCATGCTCCATAACTACATACACGGTTACCCCACCACCTCTCCTCTATCTCTAAGGCTGTGGGCCCTGCTAATCCAGTGCCCTGTTCTACTGCCCTTATTGCTAGAGGGTGTGATTCCCTTCACGTAATGCATGTTTGCATTGGAGTGCCCTCATGATGGCCTATGTAAGAATCACATCGAAGAATGTCACCACAATCGCCGGCAAATTGATGGGCAATCCCGATACAAACTAGGCCGACCTCTCCCTCTTTGATGATAAGCTACTTGAGGCAAACCTCACTAGCATAAGAAATCTAGACTAGTATTCAGCTATAAACATACCCAATTGCTGCATCAAAGAATGGAATTTCTTATTCTTCTTTGTTCTGACAGTGGCGGAAAAGTACGGGGAGTACAAGTGTAACAACCCGCCCGTTCTGAGCCACGAGCCAAGTATTACTATATTAAACTATGTGTCTCATAAATTAATTTTTTATTAATTTCAATATTTTAAATAAACTCTTTACATAAAAGTTAATGTAATAAATGCCCGGAATAATCTAAATCCCATTAATGAACCAAAATCCCACTGTCATGCAAACAATCTCGAAAAAGAATAGTCCAATAATAGAGTCCTCTAGCTGTCCCGACTCTACCCATCCTTTCATGCTCGTACCTGCGGAAGGCAATTCTGCATTAGTGATAAAAACACTAAGTCATATAATTACAAGAAACAATTAATATATTCCCCACAACATCTGAATTATGTCTTTTAGTGATTCTGAGCCTATGCTGAGCTCTAAATATGCTGGGATGGTGGCTGCCCATCCAGCTACAATCCCATGTATGCGCACACACACAACGTGGCCTTTGGCCTGTAGTTACCAAAATTTACCATTGACTCACCCTCTCGGTATCAGAAGTGCATAATGAGCCATCTTGTGCCGCTGTGCCCTGTCACCCCTTTCGACATAAGGGCAGGTATTTAATCTTTCAGAGGGTGCTGCCTGTGTCAGATTGAGTCAATTCAGGGACCCTGGTTGTGCTCGGACATGGTGGTTGAATATGAATTCAAGTTGACCAAGATTCCCACATAATAATTTTTTTAAGGGTGCTGCCCTGTGTTAGACTGAGCCAATTCTTTGACCCCGGTTGCGCTCGGCGCATGGTGATCGAATGTAGACTCAGGCCGACCAAGACTCCCAAATCGAAATATATAACATTTCAAGTAATTTTACAAACCTGAAATTCTTATGAGGTACCCTCAACTACAACATAGGATCATAATATGGATGTAATTTCTCAAAGTCAAATGTCCTCACAAGTTATCCAAAGGATGTTTCATTTCACAACAGAACTTTCCTTTATTTAGAAGAATATGTGTAGAATTCAAAAAGTCTCTACATTGAATTTTATAAATATGTGTGGAATTCAGAAAGTCATTTGTGTGATAATGTAAAGTCAAAGAGTAATTATTAAGTTAATACGAATGGATGTAAAATCCTAAAAATATTATAAATATCATTATACCTATATGCTAAAGGTCAAAATTGATAATTTATATGGTATCAGAGAATAATGACATTTATAATATTTTTAGAATTTAACATCCAGTCATATTAACTTAATAATTACTCCTTGAATTTATATTATCACACAAATGGGTTTTTGAATTTCACGCTTATTTATAAAATTTAATGTAGTGACTTCTTGAATTTACACATATTCTTCTATATAAATGAATGTTCTGTTGTTAAATGAAACATCTTGTGGATAACTTGTGATCACATTTGACTTAAGAGAAATTACATCAATATTAAGATCCAGTGTCTGTGAAGACCCGGAAAAAATAATAATAATAATAATAAAAATAAATAAATATATATAAAAATAATAGTAATAATAACGTTTGACGCAGGGGGAATCGAACGTAGGGAAAATTTTCGTTAGCTGGTTAGGTATGAATTACCCTGTTAATTGAGAAGAAATTTCTAACCAAACGATTCTATTTGAATCGGTCAAGTCGACCACATTATTTATCCATCTAACTATTTAAGTGAACCATACCATGTACCAATTTAACAGGTTAAGTGAAATGGTTGAGTGGACCATGTTGATTACCCAATTACCCGGTTAAAGGAATTACGGTGAAAGGGTGCTTCCACGTACCCTAGCGGTCATTTTATTAATTATAAAAGGAAAAGGGGGGCGTAATCTACATTTTTCCTCCTTACACAGACACTGGTTTTCCTCCTTCGCTCGGCTAATTTTCTTTCCTTTCTTTTTCTTTTGTTGCATGCATACACATGTTGCATAAATCATAAACATGTTAAACATAAGAATCAAATGAGAAATCAACAAGGGAAGAAGAAAACCAGGAGGACGTCCTGCTGTTTTAGCAGCAGTAACAACACCATCTTCCATCCTTGTGAGTAGGGTTGACGTGCTGGAAGTAGGGAGTGTTCCCAGCGGTGCTGCTGGCCGGACGGAGTCGCCTTGGGTGGCCAAATCAGACCGGCGGGGAGAGATATAAATCAGGAAGTGTAGGGAGACCAGGTTGGTGTTGATTGGGTGGTGTTGAGGGCCAGACGTGGATCCGCAATGGAAATGGCAGACTGGTCGTCACATGGGGTGGTGCTAGTCGTCACCTTGATGGGGCAGGACATGGTCGCCATGCCTGCTGGTCGGCCACCATGAATGGTGAAATTAAGGTCCTCATGTAGGTTGTAGTCTGAGTTCCATGAGACAGCAGTGGATAAAGGTTGGATCTTTGGTGTTTTTCCAATTAGATTAGTGGGGTAGATAGAAGATGGGGTCTGAGATTGGGTGGAAGGAAAAGAAGACAGGCTGGTCGGGTGCTGTTTATGTGGCTGACTAGAATAGTCGCCATGGGTCTGGTCGGTGGTGCTGTTTGGGTGGCCAGGATGGGGTCACCAAGGACTAGTTGAGGGTTGCCATGTGGTTGCCAATTTGGTGATGCCATAGCAGCAAATGGAGGTCACCACATTACTGGTTGGTCGCCATGCATGGTAAAAATACCGGTTTTTGCTGGTTGACTACAATAAAGTAGGGAGCTTTGGGGTCGTTAAATGAATTGTTAAAGTTGGATGGCAACCAGGTCAATATAGGAGAACTCGATGCAGTTTGGATGGGATATGTTAATAATTGAATTATCAATTAGATAATGGGGATTTGGATGGGGATAATTAATAATTAATTATCATTAGAATTGCTGAAAATTTAATAAGAAATAAAGACTAACATGAACTAATTACATCATTTAAAATTGATAGTATATTAGTCATGTAGTTGCATGTAGGTTCATGCAAAATAAAATTATACTAAATTATAATTTTATGCCTTATTCAGATTAGGGTTAACGGTTCATAATCAGACGAAATCACAAGTTAGGTACGTATAATAGGTAGAACATCGTACTTTCCTTGTTGGTAGCCTAGGTCGGCCTAAGCCCAGATTCGACCACCATGCATCGAGTGCAACCCGGGTCAAAGCATTGAGTCAGTCCGACACTGGGTCGTATTATGTGCGTAAATTGTGTAAAGCATCGATATTATTTTGGAGTAGTGATAGCCACCCAATAAAAAGGCAACGGCCGGGGTGAGTGAGGCATAGCGATTCCTCCATCGCACTGGAGTATAGTGATAGACTCCCCATAAAAAGGCTACGGCCGGGGTGTGCAAGGCACTACACTGAGTGCAGTGATAGCCGCCCCATAAAAAGGCTACGGCCGGGGTGTGTGAGGCACTGGCACTAGAGTTGGCAGTGAGAGCTCCCCCAGTAACGGGGCATAACAATCACCTGAGTCCAGTGATAGCCTCCCCAAAAAGAGGCTACGGCTGGGGTGTGCAAGGCACTGGCAATGTAGTGCAGTGATAGCCGCCCCATAAAAAGGCTACGACCGGGGTGTGTGAGGCACTGGCACTAGAGTTGGCAGTGAGAGCTTCCCCACAAACGGGGCATAGCAATCACCTGAGTGCAGTGATAGCCTCCCCATTAAAAGGCTACGGCCGGGGTGTGCAAGGCACTGGCACCGGAGTGCAGTGATAGCCTCCCCATAAAAACGTTACGACTGGGTGTGCGAGGCACTGGAATTAAAATTTGTAGTGAGAGCTTTCCCACAAACGGGGCGCAGCAATCACGTGAGTGCAGTGATAGCTACCCCACAAAAAGGCTACGATCGGGGTGTGTGAGGCACAGGTACTGGAGATGGTAGTGGTAGCCTCCCCACAAAAGGGCAACGGCCGGGGAGTGCGGATCACAGCGGATACCTCCTCCGCATTGTTTTGGATTATAGCAGATTTGCTCCACCGCATATTAAAATAAACTTAAGGAAATAGTGGAATATACTTGTTTTGTACTTAGTGTTCTAATCACTAACGTGGAAATGCCTCCGCAGGTGTGCAGAATACGAGATTAGACT
>JAURVB010006748.1:0-19668 GCA_033002965.1 Piper betle | reverse complement strand
CGCTAACTCGTTCAGTTGCATTATTGCTTGAATGGCGTCGGCTCAGTACACGTGTTCTGAATCTGACTTGACTCAAAAATAACGGTTAAACCGATAGGTTCTGAATATAAAACCTTGACTCGAATCGTGGGTTTTACAGGTACCGTCAGCACCGGCTCAATGAGCTCAATCCAATGGTGGTGACGGTGAGGATGGTAGTGGCAATGATGACTGTTGACGGCGGTGATGAGTTAGGCCGGGGCAGTCAGTATCTCCAATCGAGCCCATGGCTAGCCTCAATGGCGGTGCTAGGTAGGGGGAAAATGTCGGGGAGGTTGTTGGGGGTGGTCGTCGGGATTATGACAGCAACAGTGTGGCCTGGATGGTGGCGAATTGACTTGGGGAGTGTTGTTGCTAGTGAGTCGATTCCGGCATCACGGCAGCGAGATGATGGCCGGGGTTGGTCGAGGCGGCACAGCGATGGCACAACAAGGCAGAGTGTCAGCAACAGCAATGGTGACAACCACAGAGGCGAGATAGGGTTTTTGAGGTGAGGAATGTCAGGAGGGAAGAAACACTCCAGTGGCAAACTTCTAAATAACTATTGACTCGATTCTCACTCAAGTCAAAACAATAACTAGCTTGTAATAAATTTTAAAAAGAAATCTAGAAAATTATGAAAAATCCCATAAAATATAAGAAACAAAACGACTTCTAAATGACATGCTCTGTAACTAATAACCCTCCCAAACTACCCTCATAACGTGTCCTAATGCGTTGTTTGGCAGAAAACTATTTCTACGATCAAACATATAAAAAGAAAAATACTGCATACTTTCATATATTCTGATAACTCATTTCTGACCATCTTTTTGAGGTTATCATCATATATACAGGTACACCTGACCCTCATCACTCATAACTCACCGCTGACCTCGACTCAACACACGGTTCATGAAATTGACTAGACTTGAACCGACTGGTTGAACCGACTGTTCGGTACGTAAAACTCTGAGTTGAGTCACGGGTTTTACACCCGATGTGTGAAGGGGAGTTGTTGGGTTTATCCCACATCGGTCATGGATGATGTTGGTGAGTTGTATATAAGCTAATGAGAAAACCTTATTCCTTAAGTTAATTTTTGGATTAAGAGAGACTTGTGATACTTATTGCAAGTCTCTTTTAGGGGCCCAAAGGTCGAACAGTAGTATCAAAGCTTGGTTGGGGGCCAAAGGGCCTAAGAGGGACATGGAGTCTGACAAGAAGGGAAAATGTTCGAAATTCTTTGAATGAGATAATTTTGGGGACAAAAATTCCCTAAGGGGGAGGGATGTAATAGCTAGTATTTAATTTTTATATTTATAGATTTTATATTATAGGCATATTGTTTCTTTAGATAATAATAAATTTATACTTAATAATTTCATCCAGGTAAAAAAAATTTTGTACTTGAAATATGGTGTAATATGTGGTACATTGAATTATATTTAAATGGGTTGATTTCATTTTGTATGGAAAATTAAAATTAGTAGAAACACTTATTTCGGCCATAGAGGTTGTTTAAGTGGAGCCAATGTTAGAATAATGGGTTAGCCAATTAGAAGGAAAGAGAGTTTAGGTTGAAACCTTTACTAAGAGGTTGGACCAGAATCAAAATCATGGTTGAACATAGTTAGCTGGAGTGGTTAAGGGCTAAGTTAGGAATTTTCAAGAAGTGGAGGGTAACTAAGGGAAGGGAGAAATATTATACAGAGTTTAAGGACAAAGGAAGAGGTGGGGGTACCGCTTTTGTCTCAAACCGTAAATGACACCTCTCTCTCTTCTCTTCTCTCTCCAACGCCCCTTTCTGTTTGCTCTCTTTCATTATTCTCCTCTCTCTTGCTTAGGTTTTGCTTAGTGGAGGTAGTGTTGGGGAGTGTTCTAGGCGCGGTTTGTTTACAGATTAGGTTAGTAATTCAACTAAAATAAGTTATTTCATTAAATTCATACATCATCAAGATTATTCATGATTGTTCATAATAATTGTGATTGTAATGCATGAATTCATTATTTAATATATTTTATTTTTGAAAATTATGTATGTACACAATGATTGAGATTATGAACTCAATTTGGGTGGAGGTGATTTAAGGCTAATCAACATAGACATGACGTTTGAATGATGTTTTGTGTTATTTCCAAGAAAATTGATAATAAAGAAGATGATGTTGAAATCAATCAAGATCCTATCTTTTTCTTGCATGAATGGTTCTAAACTCTCAATAATGATGTAGATAGAGAGTATAAAATTTCATGTAATCAGAGTTGATTTGACATGGTTCTTATAAAAACCTAGTCAAAATAAAAGAGATTTGACCTTCGTAGAGAGCTTTAATGACAACTTGAGACATAGACATCTAAATTGAAAAACCTTTTTGGGGAATGTTGATAAGGTGTTAGGAATCTAAGATTAAAATTTTGCTAATTTTAGTTGTCATTTAAGCCTTCAAGGAATCCTGGAAAGATTGCAAATTATGAAAAATTTGTATCTAAAAATACCAGAACGCCCGGGCACCCTGAAAAAGAGTGTCCATGCAGTTTGCTACATTTTGGGATGAAAGAACACATAGGCATCCAAAAACAGACCGCTCAGGTGTTCTTTCTGGGATGACAAAATGGCTAGACATCTTGAAACAGCACGCTTGAGCGCCATGGCCTCGAACACACTTATTTGTGTTTCATATTTAAATGATGTTTAATGATGATTAACATATTAATTATGGTGGTTTAGTATAGTTAATGATATTAAAGTGTGTTTATGTGTGATTGGTGAATGAATTACCATGTTTGGATGATGGATGAATATTCATGACATGTCATGCATGCACATAAATATAAACTTGTTCGGGTAGTTATGTATGGTATTGTTTCATTACCCAGACTAAGAGGAAGTATTGCTGAGATATCTCGGAGCTCGGAAAGGAAACTATTCAGGTGTGTTTGAATTCTCTTTTGGAGGCTTTATAAATCCTTTGATATTTTTGATTTAATGCTCTGGCATGTTAAAGAAACTTAATATGGTTACGTGAGGTAACTAGTGAAATCGAAACTAAAAGATGTTGGTTTTATATGCTTTTATACATGATTAAGTCTAAGCAATGACGGGGCCTAGGCTTAACTATAAATAAATTAGGAACGGTTAAACTGATGGGTCATACCAATAAAACTTTAGGAATCAATTCTAAATCAATGCTAGAGTTGGGAGGCTATTATACAAATAGAGCTTATGATCATAATGTGGGAAGATAAATTACAAAGTGTGGATGGCCAGCTACACATCAGAAGAGTATTGATGTGAACTCAGAATAATTACTCATAAGGGTGAGTTGATGATACATGCAAGCTATAATTAAATAACTATGCTGTTTTCTATGCTTGTTTATAAGTTGCTGAGGATTATGGAGGAGCTCATATCTACAAATAGGTTCATATTGTTATTTAAATTGTTTAACTTAAATGGTTAAAGATATAGAAGAACTTACGTATAGAAATCGACTTGTAAATGCTACATATCCTAAAGTGAAGAACAAGAAGACGTGGCCCAATGCCACTACCATCACTTGATGGGAAAGTCTTGTTCATGATGCCATAGCGTTTTAACTCACGGTTATGAGTGTCATGGCCCTCACTCAATTAAAATTCATGTCTAGAGCATAATGCCATGATGCTACAATTCATGGGTTTGAACATTGTGGCCTTCAATTATTGTTAAACTCTAGCCGTGAGCCTAACACCACAGTGCTAAGGTCCAATACCATATTACTTGTGCTCTAATTATTTTTGTCATGTTTATTTGTTAATGTTGATTGATGTAAGTTATGATAATTATTTTTTAACTATTGTATGATGTTTGTATGATAATGTTATCATATGATTGATGTTGTTAACATGTTCAATGATGATAATAAATGTTAATTGTCATTCAGGGTAGTAGCAGTTTGAATAGCTGAGACTTGGAACTCATCAGCGAGCGAATCAAGTATTTGTTTAGTTGTTATTTGGAGAGTTTTATGATCTTCTATTTTATGTGATCAATTAGATATTTAATCCTTTATGGTATGTTAGATTAATATACCTTATTTATTATATAACTTATGTGCAGAGGAACTAGTTTTCAGTTTTACTTTAGATACCAAGGTTCACCAGTTCTAACCAGTTTAAAAGACATGTTATGCTAGAGGGTATGACACATCTCCCCCTAAGCAAGGACCTTTACACTGGCAACCTAGGCCACTCAATTGACTAACCTGGGCCACTCTATTAACAACGCATACGATCTCTTGTGGTTTACCATGTGGGTTTTGTGGATTGCTACCACTCTTCCCTAGGATTTTAGAAGCAAAGTTCAGCAACGAACCTAGGTGCACAGTTATCTAGTTATTAGGCTAGGTGCCTAGGCATCTATGTACCTATTAACACCTACGGTTTATATCTAGCATCATTGTTTTGACATGTATTTTTAAGTCGTTAAGGCACAACCCTAGGGATCAAAGGCCAATTGCTAATTCAGTTTTCTATGAAATTAACCTAGGTTGTTGAACACATTAAGCTAGTTTTCATGTAGTATTCTTTAATCTCAAAGTGCCGATCCCCAGAGATCACAAAGTGAAATTACTTGGTAGTTTTCACGGTTATGTACCAAGACTGACTAATTAGTTAAAGGGTATTTAAGTTATTGTTTTCTAGTTAAATTAAGTAACTTAGCATTATGATTTTCCAAAAACCTTAGCTAGAAACTACTAGATTAACTAATTTATCACAAGGGTGGAATGTAACTAAGTGTCAAGTATGGATAATCAAAACATTAAATTATCTTATTTATGCCAATAACTTCTTATGCATGATTAATATTCAACTAAGTTATTCTTGATCGATGATTAGATGAGTGTTATCGTGCTTAACTAATTAAAATTAGTCTTATTTTCCTATTTATTGTTTACTACATAAGTAAGTAGTATACTCAGTGCCTTATATAAGATACTGAGTGGACGTGTCTGCATGTACGTAGAGACTAGAGTGTAGGAATGGCAGGATAGAGATTCTCAGCATTAGTTTTAGTTTTATTTCATTGCATTAGTATTTTTACTTTGTGTTCCTTTGCTGAGATGATTATTATATTAGTATTATATTTTATTACCATACTTGTGTATTTGTGATATTGTTGTAATGTGATCGATCAACTTATTACTATTATTATTAGACTTGTTCATATTCTGATATTATGTTACAATTCTTAAATTATGTTCGTTGTAATGTTATGCATGCGCATATGCAAGATGACACATGTAACAACCTTAAAAGGAGTTATGCATATTAGATTGAGGTCATTACACTGTATCAAAAGGTCTTGATAGAAGTGATAAGCCTTATTTTGATGAGATAACATTTCAAACCCTCTAAGTATAATCATAAGAGTCTATGTACCAGCAAAAGAATTAGTATCATCGAGACTCCAAATGAAGAAGAAGCATCAAGTAACAAAGTGAAAAAATAAGGTTCAAAGAAAGTGTTGAAGTGGCATGTACTTTAGCTATACCTTGGTCATGATTTAAGCAACCACAGATGTAAATGCTTGCATTAATGGAGAGAGGATTTGTAATTTGTCAGACCTTTAACAAGGATTTTGGCTATGAAATATGCAAGGATCAATCCAAAGAATGAAGTGTTGAAGGTGGAAGATTTTAGCTATAGTACGGGATTTTTGGCAATCGAAGGCTTGCCAAATGAACTTCAATCAATGGTCCAACATCAACACCCTATGGCTTGGTGAGAAGTCATGAAGGGTCAAACTTTTGTAGACCTTTGGTTATGGGTTTGGCAATCGAAATGAAAGAGGGAACCATAGTGTTGACATTGCAAAGTATCAAGGAGGACTTCAAAAGGCATTCAGTCAAGGTGCCAAGGTACCAAATCATAGTTAATGTTTAAGTACCATGGTGCCAAGCATGCTTCTAGTTTTTCTTGAGTTTTATGTTTTGTTCATGCTTTTCCAGGTATGCATTGAGCACAATATTCATATCTTTGAGTTAACTTAACTTACCAAGGCTTACGAGCAAGTCAGAGGGTAGTTAATTTAGTTATGTTTTCATGTTTTACTATGTACATTAACCTACTAGGGCTTACTACTAAGTCACATAAGTAGGGATAATCAGTTTATCAGCTTATTAGTTAATCAACCATCCAGTTTCGGTTCAATTTATGTTTTGTTTAGTTAAGTACAAGAACATGTTATCAGTTTATTTCAATTTTTCACAGACTATGTTCAATTTATGCAAGTTCAGTTATGTTTAGTTAGTGTAAGTTATGATCAATATTTTACTTAGTTTTCTATCATGTTTAATTGATCGTAGTTTAGTCTTATTTTCTTATTATTTTGTTTATTGCACATGTAAGTAGGGGACTCAGTATTGTTATGCAATATTGAGAATATAATGTTTACTTTGTACGCAGGTAGGCATTAAAAGCTTTTCAAATGATGGGACGGAAAAACTCAACATATAGGATTTATTTGTTTTATTCTCTTATTTGCATATTATGACAACAATATTAGTAGATTGTTGCTGAAATGGTAATCAAACAGATATATTTTACTTAAGACATATTGTAACGACCCGCCATGTTTCATGATATTGTGGGCCTTGCTGACCAGGTGTTACTCAAAATTTAAGAAAACCAACCCTATAATGACTAGTCCTAACTGGACCAGGTGTTACTTAAAAGGTTACATGAATAATATGAAAGCAAATAAGTCTAGCATTTCTAACTCAAAAGAACTTATCTTTCAAATGACAATGTATGAAATAATCATCCCGTAGTCTTAGACTATTTCCCATAGCCACATTTATAACACAATAAAAGTAAAAAGAGAAGCCCGCTTATTATCTGTTCACCTTGGCTGTTGTGACCATTCCAACATGTCCATTTATTAGTTGATGGTTCTGCCTACCATGTGTGTAAAACTCGTGACTGGAGTCAGAGTTTTACATTACCGAACCAATCGGTTCGACCGTTGGTTCGAGTCGAGTCAGTTCATGAACCGCGTGCTGAGTCGAGACCAGCTGTGAGTTATGAGCGATGAGAGTCAGGTGTACCTGAATATATGATGATAACGTCGAGAAGATGGTGAGAAATGAGTTATCAGAATATATAAAAGTATGCAGTATTTTTTTCTTTTTATATGTTTGATCGTAGAAATAGTTTTAGGCCGAATAACGCATTAGGACGCGTTAGATTATATTTGGGTGGGTTATTAGTTATAGAACATATCATTTGGATGTTGCTGTGTTCGTCTGATTTTACGGGATTTTTCCCATATTTTTCTAGATTTTTTTAGAATTTATTGCGAACTAGTTATTATTTTGACTCGAGTAGGAATCGAGTCAATACTTATTTACGAGTTTGCCATTGAGGGTATTTTTCTCCTTCCCGACACCTACCCTCCCAAAACCCTCGCCGCCTTGTGCTCGTCGCCGCCGCTGCCGCTGTCGACGCCGCGCTGTCGCCGATCAACGCCGCCCCGCTCCGCCGTGTCGTCGCCGTGCCGCCACGACCCACCCCGGCCACCGTCTCGCCGCCACGACGCCGGAATCGCCCCACAAGCCGCGACGCCCTCCCTCGTCGATTCGCCACCGTCCGGGCCGCGCCGCCGCCGCTGTGACCCCGACGACCACCCCCTCGCCGTCGCCGACGTTTCCCCCATCATCGCGACCGCCGTCGAGGCCGGCCGCAGCCCCGATCGGAGCACACCACCGCCCCCGCCGCCACCCACTTTCGATGCCGCCGCCGACAGCCATCGTCGCCCTGACTGCTTTGTTTGACACCACCATCGGACCAAGCCCGTCGAGCTGGTGCCGATAGACCCCTGATTGCCCCGTCCCGAATCATCGCCGGAAAATCAACGCCGGACACTCCGCCGGAAAACCGCCGGAACCGCCGACAAATTGGATTCGTGGGAAATTCGCCGGATCATCCGCCGAACGCACCCGGTCCAATCTGATCGGACTTCGGACGCCGCTAGGTGCCGAAATCGAGTTTCGAGCCACGAAACCGAAACCCTAGCCGTCGCCGATTTTCGACGATGCGAGGTATAATTTATTTTAACTTAATTATTTGAAAGTATTGATTATTAGAATTGCATGCTAGGATTGGTGAATTGTGTGTTATAACAATATATATAAATGTAGATTTGATTAAGGATAAAATATGAAATTTGTTTGATTGAGTGGTGTTAAAAATGGAGGCTAAGAAACTAATTAGGGTAACTAGGTAATGATCATGATCTAATGCAAACTAGCCTAAGTAGACTTGCTAGAATTGATATAGGTTGATGTGTGTTGATTGATGCGTGATTGTGTTGATTGTGTGTGCATGCTATAGGATGTGTGATTCATCATGCGGGCGTTAGTTTTTAGCTTGATTGTGTAGGTACGGTGTAGGAGCTCGCCGCCTAGGCGCGTGGACCCGTTTGGAGCTTCTACCAGGTCCGTTTAGGACTCGTCTCTATTTTTTTAACGCTACTCTATTGTGTATTTGATTTATCATGTGCAGGACGAGTTAAGTGGCGTTTTATCGGATCCCACTTAACTCGGGCCATTTAGCCAACAGTTTTACGGATTAATAACCCTCGAGGATGAGATCCCTCGAGTTTGTTTTCGAACTTTAGATCCAGCTCACGATGCCTTCGGGCCTATTGTATAAATCCCAACCTAGACCTATATACATATGTATAGTTTTTGCGTTTTCAGTGAGAGATTGAATGAGGGAAATCCGACTACCGTGCTACGCGAGCGGGCACGTGTGAGTCGATAGTGGGCTCTGGAATGGTGTGCGGGCCGTTTCATTCCCGAGGGATCCTGACAACTCCACCTTTGAGTTCCTCAAACCCGGAGAAGTGTGGAGGTTCACGGGTACTGCAATGCAGCGCATGTCTAGACTTGTGGTTTCAAAGGGTACTAAAGGCGACTGCCTGAGAGTGCTCGGCCTTCGTGCTCAAGGCCAGGAGTAATATGGAAGGTGTAGAGGGCGAAAAGGAATGAGATTTGATGCGAAGAGAAGCGATAGAGAAATGGCCAAGGTATGAGAATGAGAAAGAAAGGGGGACGCTGTCGACCCGAGGGCGACGGCTCCCATATGTGCCCTGATGAGAGTTCTTGAGGAAGTATATGGTTTTCATTCAACAGGAGAGTTTGCTCTCCTGTGCCAGATTGATATTAGTTATTTTCCGGGCTGGTAACACTCGTTACTGACGGTTTTTCTATATATATGTAGGTGAGGAATGCGAGCGATGAAAGCTGTCGGGACTGCGGAGGAGCAGCACGGAACTGCGCACACATGTACCTGCCACGTGTAACGTATAATGATGATGTGTTAATGCTATGTGAATGATAATTTAGATGTATTTGTTTGGATGAATTGCCTGTTATGAAATGAACGGATAGATGTGAATGAGCAGGGAGCCTTGGGTTCAGCCTCGGCTTAGATGAAAACAAATGAGATAATAATGGAATGCCATGGTAGATTGTTATGTTTTGTCGTATTTTGATAAAATATTTATATACCTTTGTTGTGGACAGGTTGGCCCTTATTGCACTTTTAGGGGAAACTCTGTCCGTTTTTACATAGTAGTATATATTTTCTTTTGGTTTCTCATTTATTGTTTTGTCTTGTTTTTGCTTGTACATCATAGCATGCATGTAGGACCGCGTTAGAACCCAATTGTTCCCATTCATGTATTTCATGTTTGCATCTCCATCTTGAGACGCCGAGGGTAGATCCGGGTCGGCTTAACCGAACCCAGTAGATTAGCGAACGGTTCGGTTGCCGGTGACATTTCCGGGTCGGTTCACGGGCGAGCCGAAATGGGGTGTTACAATAATGGTATCAGAGCTAACCCTTGGTTGATTAAGATGGTAGAAGTGTTACAGGTTACATGTGTACCAAAGCTGCTCTGATCTGTGCCGATAGGTATTTTTCTGTCTTAATGTTTTTGGGTTGCAGATTTTTTACAAGTTGGTGGTGTGATAGGGTGATCAGATCAGGTCGAGAATTTGTAGCAGGATGGTGACACAGACCTGCCAGATACAGATCAGGACCCCATCGCCTCCAGTAGCCAAACAGGACAGTTCTAGCCCTGTTCACAGTGACATCGCCTCCAGTCAACCTAGGACTGCCATGCCACCTGTAGAGGTCAGTGTGCCAGTTTCAGCTAGCCTACATGGCGAGAGCCATCATCGAGACAGTCGCAGCGACCGAGATAGTCGCCAGGACCTAGATAGTCGCAGGGACCAAGACAATGGTCGTGACAGTTACCACACCAGAAGTAGTCGATAGGAGAGAGACGCAGCGATCGGCAGGTTGGCGGAACCTCAGATACAAATGCTGAAAAGTCAGGAAGAATTTAGGAGACAAATGCAGCAAGACCAAGAGGAATTCAGGAGAGAACTCAGGCAGATAGCTCTTTCTGTGGCTAGAACTGAGAAGAGACCAACAGTAGGTGAAGAGGCACGGGGAGAGCCAGTAGTTTCCACAGACCCTCTGCCGCCGCCTCCTCCTCCACCACTGCAATAGAAGGCTACTCCAACGACAACCCCCTTATTTGCCCCACTTTAGGTGGGGATGAGACAGGACATCAGTGGAACCGCAGCAGTAGGTAGTGGGCAGACTGCAGGCGGAAGTGGAGCTGCAAGATTTGACTGTGTACCAGCAGGTACGGGACCACAATTTCCTCGATATGAGCAAGGAGCAGGGTCGAACAGATTAGTGGATACGAGGAAATTGGAACTGTGGCGGTACGAAAAGTTCGTGAACAATGGTGGACGACCTTTCTTTGGAAAGTTGGACGTGGAAGAGGCATTCTTGTGGATATCGTCAGCTATAGGAGTGTTTGACACTATGGCATGTTGCACGGAGCATCGAGTGCGCATCATAACAGGAGCATTCTAGGACGAAGCCAGGATATGGTGGAGTTCAGTCCAGAATTCCATATTTGCCCATCGTCAGCCCCAGGACATCACATGGGAGGAATTTAGGGCGGAATTTGATGGAAAGTATTTCCCGCCAAACGTCAGGAAGAGGAAGGAATTGGAATTTCAGATGCTGAGGTAGGGACCCATGGCAATGGTACAATATGAGACTAGGTTTAGAGCTTTGGAGAGATTTGCACCAGACTTGGTGTCCACGAAGAAGAAGGATAGAGCATTTTTACGAAGGCCTCCATCACGAGAGTTAGGATGGCCTATTTGGATAGGAAGTTTGCTACTTTTGGTGATGTTGTCTGAGCTGCAAGCGAGGCAGAACAAGTTATAGCGGCTAGACCTAGCCAGGATGTTGACCAGAGGCAGCAACATTCGAGACCGTATCAGCCAGAGCAGGGAGAACAAGCAGAGACATCGGTTCGGATGCACCAGTTACCATGAGGGCTATGGATGCCCAAGTTCAGGGCTACAGAGCACCCTTTTGTCAGAATTGCTGACGTCGTCATGGAGGTGAGGCGCAGAGCATGCACAGACGCATGCTACAGATGCGGTCAGCAAAGACAGAGAGCTGCAGAGTGCAGAGTAGGCACAGACGTATTGTAACACCCCGTTTCGGCTCACCCGTGAACCGACCCGGAAATGTCACCGGCGACCGAACCGTTCGCTAATCTACTGGGTTCGGTTAAGCCGACCCGGATCTACCCTCGGTGTCTCAAGATGGAGATGCAAACATGAAATGCATGGATGGGATGCATGGGTTCTAACGTAGTCCTACATGCATGCTATGATGTGCAAGCAAAACAAAACCATGCAATGGCAAGAAAATTTTAATTAAAAATTATCCACAACAAGGGTATATAAATATTTTATCAAAATACGATAAAACATGATAATCTACCGTAGCATTCAATCATTATCTCTTTCGTTTCAATCTGAACCGAGCCTGAACTCCAAACTCACTACTCATTCATATTTATCCATTCATTTCATATCAAGCAATTTATCTAAACAAACACATCAAAATTATCATTCACGTAGCAATAACACACCGTCATTATACGATTACACGCGGCAGGTACATGTGTGCGCGGTTCCGTGCTGCTCCTCCGCAGTCCCGACAGCTTTCATCGCTCGCATTCCTCACCTACATATATATAGAAAAACCGTCAGTAACGAGTGTTACCGGCCCGGAAAATAACTAATATCAATCTGGCACAGGAGAGCAAACTCTCCTGTTGAATGAAAACCATATACTTCCTCAAGAACTCTCATCAGGGCACATACGGGAGCCGTCGCCCTCGGGTCGACAGCGTCCCCCTATCTTTCACATTCTCATGCCTCGGCCATTTCTCTATTGCTTCTCGCGTCAAATCTCATTCCTTTCCGCCCTCTGCACCTTCCATATTACTCCTGGCCTTGAGCACGAAGGCCGAGTACTCTCAGGCAGTCGCCTTCAGTACCCTTTGAAACCACAAGTCTAGACATGCGCTGCAATGCAGTACCCGTGAACCTCCACACTTCTCCGGGTTTGAGGAACTCAAAGGTGGAGTTGTCAGGATCCCTCGGGAATGAAACGGCCCGCACACCATTCCAGAGCCCACTATCGACACACACGTGCCCGCTCGCGTAGCACGGTAGTCGGATTTCCCTCATTCAATCTCTCACTGAAAACGCGAAAACTATACATATATATAGGTCTGGGTTGGGATTTATACAATAGGCCCGAAGGCAACGTGAGCTGGATCTGAAGTTCGAAAACAAACTCGAGGGATCTCATCCTCGAGGGTTATTAATCCGGAAAATCGTTGGCTAAATGGCCCGAGTTAAGTGGGATTCGATAAAACGCCACTTAACTCGTCCTGCACATAATAAATCAAATACACAAGAGAGTAGCGTAAATCAGAGAACGAGTCCTAAACGGACCTGGTAGAAGCTCCAAACGGGTCCACGCGCCTAGGCGGCGAGCTCCTACACCGTACCTACACAATCAAGCTAAAAACTAACGCCCGCATGATGAATCACACATCCTATAGCATGCACACACAATCAACACAATCACGCATCAATCAACACACATCAACCTATATCAATTCTAGCAAGTCTACTTAGGCTAGTTTGCATTAGATCATGATCATTACCTAGTTACCCTAATTGGTTTCTTAGCCTCCATTTTTAACACCACTTAATCAAACAAATTTCATATTTTATCCTTAATCAAATCTACATTTATATATATTATTATAACACACAATTCACCAATCCTAGCATGCAATTCTAATAATCAATACTTTTAAATAATTAAATTAAAATAAATTATACCTCGCGTCGTCGAAAATCGGCGACGGCTAGGGTTTCCGTTTCGTGGCTCGAAACTCGAATTCGGCACCTAGCGGCGTCCGAAGTCCGATCAGATTGGACCGGGTGCGTTCGGCAGATGATCCGGCGAATTTCCCACGAATCCAATTTTCGGCGGTTCCGGCGGTTTTCCGGCGAGTGTCGGCGGTTTTCCGGCGGATTCCGACGGTTTTCCGGCGATGATTCGGGACAGGGCAATCAGGGGGTCTATCGGCACCAGCTCGACGAGCTCGGTCCAATGGTGGTGTCAAACAGGGTAACCGAGGCGGCGATGGCCGTCGACGGCGGCGTCGAAAATGGGCGGCGGCGGCGGTGTGCTCCGATCGGGGCTCCGGCCGGCCTCGACGGCGCTCGGGATGGTGGGGGAAATGTCGGCGACGGCGAGAGGGTGGTCGTCGGGGTCACAGCGGCGGCGGCGCGGCCCGGACGGCGGCGGAATCCGGCTTGAAGTGGCGACGGTCGAGGCGGCTTCGTGGCATCGCGGCGGCGCGCCGGCAGGCGATCGGTGGCCGGGGTTGGTCGGGGCGGCACGGCGACGGCACGGCGAGGCGGGGCGGCGTCGATCGGCGGCAGTCGGCGGCGGTGGCGGCGACGAGCACGACAGTGGCGGCGAGGGTTTGGGTGAAGAAGGGTCGGGAGGGAGAAGAAATACCCTCAATGGCAGTTTCGTAAATAAGTATTGACTCGATTCCTACTCGAGTCAAAATAATAACTAGTTCGTAATAAATTCTAAAAAAATCTAGAAAAATATGGAAAAATTCCATAAAATAAAACAAACACAACAACATCCAAATGGCATGCTCTATAACTAATAACCCACCCGAATATAATCCAACGCGTCCTAACGCGTTATTCGGCCTAAAACTATTTCTTCGATCAAACATATAAAAAGAAAAAAATACTGCATACTTTCATATATTCTGATAACTCATTTCTCACCATCTTCTCGACGTTATCATCATATATTCAGGTACACCTGACTCTCATCGCTCATAACTCACGGCTGGTCTCGACTCAGCACGCGGTTCATGAAACTGACTCGACTCGAACCAACGGTCGAACCGACTGGTTCGGTAACGTAAAACCCTGACTCGAGTCACGGGTTTTACAACCTTCCCTCCTTATAAAAATTTCGTCCTCGAAATTTTAGATTAAGGAGGTTTCACTCTGGTAGCTATCTACTAAATGTGAAATCTGAAGTGAGATGCCTGCGTACCTGTCACATTTGTCGCATCTTCCAATGCTTCAGCAATCGTGGCTGTGTCCATCCCAGCTGTCCATGGTGGTACCGAAATGGATGGTCCTGGTGGTGGTGTTGTTTGCATTCCTCTCTGATCCAAGGCTTGCTGTTCTTGTCCTGTCATGATAGCTACAAGTCCTCTCTGCTGCTGCCTCAGTGGCTGTTGGTCTCTGCCTCTCTGCTGTGGTTGTTGCTGGGGAGCTGGGAGTGCAAGTTTCTGCTGAGGTGCTGGGAGCGTCACCTGTTGAGTATAGCCAATTGGACAAGTTGCGGCTCTATGCCCTGGTTGACCGCAACTATAGCATACGTCTGTGTCCACTCTGCACTCTATAGCTCTATGTCCTGGCTGACCGCATCTATAGCATGCATCTGTGCCTGCTCTGCACTCACCTCCATGACGACGTCGGCAATTCTGACAGAAGGGTGCTCTGTAGCCCTGAACTTGGGCATCCATAGCCCTCATGGCAACTGGTGCATCTGACCGATGTCTCTGCTGTTCTCCCTGCTCTGGCTGATACGGCCTCGAATGTTGCTGCCTCTGGTCAACATCCTGGCGAGGTCTAGCAGCTATAACTCGTTCTGCCTCGCCTGCAGCTCTCACAACATCACCGAAAGTAGCGAACTTCCTATCCAAATAGGCCATCCTGATCTCGTGATGGAGGCCTTCGTAAAAACGCTCTATCCTTCTTTCTTCGGTGGACACCAAGTCTGGTGCAAATCTCTCTAGAGCTCTAAACCTAGTCTCGTATTGTACCACCGTCATGGGTCCCTGCCTCAGCGTCTGGAATTCTCGTTCCTTTCTCTTCCTGATGTTTGGCGGGAAATACTTTCCATCGAATTCCGCCCTAAATTCCTCCCATGTGATGTCCTGGGGCTGACGATGGGCAAATATAGAATTCTGGACCGAACTCCACCATATCCTGGCTTCGTCCTGGAATGCTCCTGTGATGATGCGCACTCGGTGCTCCATCGGGCATGCCATAGTGTCAAACACACCTATGGCTGACGATATCCACAAGAATGCCTCTTCCGCGTCCAACTTTCCAAAGAACGGTCGTCCACCATTCTTCACGAACTTCTCGTACTGCCACAGTCCCAATTTCCTCGTATCCACTGATCTGTTCGATCCTTCTCCTTGCTCATACCGAGGAATTTGTGGTCCCGTACCTGCTGGTATACCGTCAAATCTTGCAGCTCCACTTCCACCTGCAGTCTGCCCGCTACCTATTGCTGCGGTTCCACTGATGTCCGGTCTCATCCTCGCCTGAAGTGGGGCAAATAGAGGAGCTGTCGTTGGAGTAGTCCTCTGCTGCAGCGGTGGAGGAGGAGGCGGCGGCACGGGGTCTGTGGAAACTGCTGGCTCTCCCGGTGCCTCTTCACCCACTGCTGGTCTCTTCTCAGTTCTGGCCACAGAAAGGGCTATCTGTCTGAGCTCTCTCCTGAATTCCTCTTGGTCTTGCTGCATTTGTCTCCTAAATTCTTCCTGACTTTGCAGCATTTGTATCTGAGCTTCCGCCAACCTGGTGATCGCTGCGTCTCTCTCCTGTCGACTACTTCTGGTGCAGTAACTGTCACGACCACTATCTCGGTCCCGACGACTATCTCGGTCTCGACGACTATCTCGGTCGCGGCGACTGTCTCGATGATGGCTCTCACCACGTCGGCTAGCTGAAACTGGCACACTGACCTCTACTGGTGGCATGGCAGTCCTAGGTTGACTGGAGGCGGCGTCACTGTGAACAGGGCTAGGACTATCCTGTCTGGCTACTGGAGGCGATGGGGTCCTGATCTGCGTCCGGCGGGTCTGTGTCACCATCCTGCTAGTAGTTCCTGCTCTAGTCTACTCGCCTGTCACACTACCGATTTGTAAGGAAATCTACAATCAAAAACATTAAAACAGAAAAATACCTGTCGGAACAGCTCGGAGCAGCTTCGGCACACATGTAACCTGTAACGCATCTACCATCTTAATCAACCAAGGGTTAGCTCTGATACCACTATTGGTATCAGAGACATGCCAAGAGTTGGCTCTCAGAGAACATATGCCAAGAGTTGGCTCTGATACCATTATTGTAACACCCCGTTTCGGCTCACCCGTGAACCGACCCGGAAATGTCACCGGCGACCGAACCGTTCGCTAATCTACTGGGTTCGGTTAAGCCGACCCGGATCTACCCTCGGTGTCTCAAGATGGAGATGCAAACATGAAATGCATGGATGGGATGCAGTGGGTTCTAACGTAGTCCTACATGCATGCTATGATGTGCAAGCAAAACAAGACACAACGACAAGAAAATTTTAATGAAAATTATCCACAAGAAAGATATATACATATTTTATCAAAATACGATAACACATAATAATCTACCATAGACATTCAATCATTATCTCATTCGTTTTCACCTGAGCCGAGTCTGAACTCCAAGACTCACTACTCATTCATATTTATCCATTCATTTCATATCAAGCAATTTATCTAAACAAACACATCAAAATTATCATTCACGTAGCAATAACACACCGTCATTATAGATTACACGCGGCAGGTACATGTGTGCGCGGTTCCGTGCTGCTCCTCCGCAGTCCCGACAGCTTTCATCGCTCGCATTCCTCACCTACATATATATAGAAAAACCGTCAGTAACGAGTGTTACCGGCCCGGAAAATAACTAATATCAATCTGGCACAGGAGAGCAAACTCTCCTGTTGAATGAAAACCATATACTTCCTCAAGAACTCTCATCAGGGCACATACGGGAGCCGTCGCCCTCGGGTCGACAGCGTCCCCCTATCTTTCACATTCTCATGCCTCGGCCATTTCTCTATTGCTTCTCGCGTCAAATCTCATTCCTTTCCGCCCTCTGCACCTTCCATATTACTCCTGGCCTTGAGCACGAAGGCCGAGTACTCTCAGGCAGTCGCCTTCAGTACCCTTTGAAACCACAAGTCTAGACATGCGCTGCAATGCAGTACCCGTGAACCTCCACACTTCTCCGGGTTTGAGGAACTCAAAGGTGGAGTTGTCAGGATCCCTCGGGAATGAAACGGCCCGCACACCATTCCAGAGCCCACTGTCGACACACACGTGCCCGCTCGCGTAGCACGGTAGTCGGATTTCCCTCATTCAATCTCTCACTGAAAACGCGAAAACTATACATATATATAGGTCTGGGTTGGGATTTATACAATAGGCCCGAAGGCAACGTGAGCTGGATCTGAAGTTCGAAAACAAACTCGAGGGATCTCATCCTCGAGGGTTATTAATCCGGAAAATCGTTGGCTAAATGGCCCGAGTTAAGTGGGATTCGATAAAACGCCACTTAACTCGTCCTGCACATAATAAATCAAATACACAATAGAGTAGCGTAAATCAGAGAACGAGTCCTAAACGGACCTGGTAGAAGCTCCAAACGGGTCCACGCGCCTAGGCGGCGAGCTCCTACACCGTACCTACACAATCAAGCTAAAAACTAACGCCCGCATGATGAATCACACATCCTATAGCATGCACACACAATCAACACAATCACGCATCAATCAACACACATCAACCTATATCAATTCTAGCAAGTCTACTTAGGCTAGTTTGCATTAGATCATGATCATTACCTAGTTACCCTAATTGGTTTCTTAGCCTCCATTTTTAACACCACTTAATCAAACAATTTCATATTTTATCCTTAATCAAATCTACATTTATATATATTATTTATAACACACAATTCACCAATCCTAGCATGCAATTCTAATAATCAATACTTTTAAATAATTAAATTAAAATAAATTATACCTCGCGTCGTCGAAAATCGGCGACGGCTAGGGTTTCCGTTTCGTGGCTCGAAACTCGAATTCGGCACCTAGCGGCGTCCGAAGTCCGATCAGATTGGACCGGGTGCGTTCGGCGGATGATCCGGCGAATTTCCCACGAATCCAATTTTCCGGCGGTTCCGGCGGTTTTCCGGCGAGTGTCGGCGGTTTTCCGGCGGATTCCGACGGTTTTCCGGCGATGATTCGGGACAGGGCAATCAGGGGGTCTATCGGCACCAGCTCGACGAGCTCGGTCCAATGGTGGTGTCAAACAGGGTAGCCGAGGCGGCGATGGCCGTCGACGGCGGCGTCGAAAATGGGCGGCGGCGGCGGCGTGCTCCGATCGGGGCTGCGGCCGGCCTCGACGGCGCTCGGGATGGTGGGGGAAATGTCGGCGACGGCGAGGGGGTGGTCGTCGGGGTCACAGCGGCGGCGGCGCGGCCCGGACGGCGGCGGAATCCGGCTCGAAGTGGCGACGGCCGAGGCGGCTTCACGCTGGTCGACAGGATCAGTGAGGGGCTGATTCGGAAGTATTGGACTGAAGATGGAGTGGTTTACGCCAGTGGGGGTCGGCTTTATATCCCTACGGGTAGACTACGGCGAAAGCTAATGGAGGAGTCCCACGACACCCAGTGGGCAGGAGCCGAATTCGAGTTTCGAGCCGCGAAACAGAAACCCTAGCCATCGACGAAGTCCGATCAGATTGGACCGGGTGCGTTCGGCGGATGATCCGGCGAATCTTCCCACGAATCCAATTTTCCAGTGGTTCTGGCGGTTTTCCGGCGAGTGTCGGCGGTTTTCCGGCAATGATTCGGGACGGGGCAATCAGGGGTCTATCGGCACCAGCTCGACGAGCTTGGTCCAATGGTGGTGTCAAACAAAGTAGTCGGAGCGGCGATGGCCATTGACGGCGGCGTCGAAACTGGGTGGCGGCGGCGGCGGCGTGCTCTGATCGAGGCTGTGGCCGGCCTCGACAACGGTCGGAATGATGGGGGAAACGTCGGCGATGGCGAGGGGGTGGTCGTTGGGGTCACAGCGGCGATGGCGCGGCCCGTACGGCGGCGGAATCAAGCTCGGAGTGGCGACAGTCCGGTCGAGGCGGCTTCACGTAAAATACTGCATACTTTCATATATTCTGATAACTCTTCTTGACGTTATCATCATATATTCAGGTACACCTGACTCTTGTTCATGAAACTGACTCGACTCGAACCAACGGTCGAATCGACTGGTTTGGTAAAGTAAACCCGACTCGAATCTCGGGTTTTACACAAA
>JAURVB010006746.1:0-16660 GCA_033002965.1 Piper betle | reverse complement strand
CCTGTACTTTGCCCTGAGTACAAGGGCCGAGTACTCAAGCATGTACCTTTAGCAGCCCTTTTTACGTCAATAGTCTAGATTGATGCGCTGCACAGTTGTACCCATAGTTCTCCACATTTTCTTTTCGGGTTTGAGGAACTCAACCTTTGAGTTCCTCAAACCCATAGAAGTGTGGAGGTTTATGGGTACTACTGTGCAGCACATGTCTAGACTTGTGGCGTAAAAGGGTACTAAAGGTACATGCTTGAGAGTACTCGGCCCTTGTACTCAGGGCCAGGAGTAATACGGAGGATGTAGAGGGCGAAAGATAAAAGAATGAATTTGTTGTGCAAGAGATATATAAAATGGCCAAGGAAAGAGAATGATATGGAAAAGGGATGCTGCCACCTGAGGTCAATGGCTCCCATTATTGCCCTTGTGAGAGTTCTTGAGGAAGTATATTAGATTTTTATTCAATAGGAGGGTCAGCTCTCCTGAGCCAGTTTGATATTAGTTATTTTTTTGAACAGTAACACTCGTTACTAACATTTTTCTTTATATATATGTAGGTGAGGATTAAATACTAGATATGCCGGCTGGGCGGAGTAGCAGTGAGGTCTTTTATACGTACATGTCAGATGATTGAATGCTTAATATTTTGATTACGGTGTTATTATATTGGAAATGATGTGATTAAATGCAAAACATGATGACACGACGTGAAATATGAATAGAATGTACAGGTGGGTCGAGACCCAGATTTATATGTTGTTATATATATATACAATAGATTAAAATTCTGTGTGAAAGCAAATATCTTTTATATATATATATATAATATATGTATATATATATATATATATATATATATATATATATATATATTGTATATGTTGTTTTCACAGGGTGGCCCCTAATTGCACTTTTAAGTGAGACTCTATCCGTTTTATTTTTAAAAATTCTTATCGATTTATTACAATTGTTGTTGGTGTGTAAATTAGTTTGCATGTCATCAATATAGTAGCATGTTAAGATTTTGTGTATTTATCCATGCATCGCGATAGTATCTTCATTTTAAGAAGCCGAGGGTAGATCCTCACGAGTTGGGTTTGGTTTAGCCCACCTAACTGGGACCAGTGACATTCCGATTCGGTTCTCGAGTGTGAATCGGATTTAGGGTGTTACAATTAGCCATTTTATAGAAGCCTACACCAAGGTCCTAAGGTTGTACCTGACAGAATACATTGAATTCCATGAAGGAAATTGGATATTGCAGGAACCAGCATCATCTTTGCAATGTATTCTGCAAATTTCCTTCATTGGTGAACAAACGTTTTTCAAGAGCAAGGTGTAAAACCCATGACTCGAGTCAGAGTTTTACAGGAGTGAACCAGTCGGTTCAACCGTTGGTTCTAGTCGAGTCAGCTTCATGGACCGCGAGCTGAGTTATAGGCCAGTTATGAGTTATGAGCGATGAGGTCATGTATGCTCAAGTGTAGGATGATAACGCCTGAAAGATAATGAAAAATGATATCAAGCATATGGAGGTATGCAGTATTAATTGTTATTTTTATTTGATCGTAGAAATAGTTTTAGGCTCGACTAACGCGCTAGCACGCGTTGGATGATATTCGAGTGCAGGGCTATTAGTTATAGAGCATGTCATTTTGATGTTGTTGTGTTTGTTTTATTTTATGGAATTTTTCCATATTTTTCTAGATTTTTTTAGAATTTATTATGAACTAGTTATTATTTTGACTCGAGTAAGAATCGAGTCAATACTTAATTACGAAACTGCCATTGAGGGTTTTTTCTCCCTCCCAACTCATCTTCATCCAAAACCCCTAGCCGCCGCCGCCCCTCGTGCTCGTCGCCGCGCCGCCGCCGCCGACGTCGTATAGCCACTGATCAACGCTGCCCCGCCCTGCCGTGCAGTCGCCGTGCCACCACGACCCACCCCGGCCACCGTCATGCATGCTATAGGATGTGTGATTCATCATGCGGGCGTTAGCTTTTAGCCTGATTGTGTAGGTACGGTGTAGGAGCTCGCCGCCTAGGCGCGTGGACCCGTTTGGAGCTTCTACCTGGTCCGTTTAGGACTCGTTCTCTGTTTTTACGCTACTCTATTGTGTATTTGATTTATCATGTGCAGGACGAGTTAAGTGGCAGTTTATCGAATCCCACTTAACTCGGGCCATTTAGCCAACGGTTCTTTTTCGGATTAATAACCCTCGAGGATGAGATCCCTCGAGTTTGTTTTCGAACTTCAGATCCAGCTCAAGTTGCCTTCGGGCCTATTGTATAAATCCCAACCCAGGCCTATATATATATAGTTTTCGCGTTTACGGTGAGAGATGGGATGAGGGTTACTTGCGGCCACGTCTTCAGATAGGGCGTGTGCTCGGAAGAGCGGGCTCTGGAGCTGGGGAGAACCCACTTCGTTCGCGAAGGATCCGGACAACTCCACCTTTGAGTTCCTCAAACCCGGAGAAGTGTGGAGGTTTACGGGTACTGCAATGCAGTGCATGTCTAGACTTGTGGTTCAAAGGGTACTGAAGGCGACTGCTTGAGAGTGCTCGGCCTTTGTGCTCAAGGCCAGGAGTAATATGGAAGGTGCAGAGGGCGGTAAGGAATGAAATTTGATGCGAGAAGCGATAGAGAAATGGCCAAGGTATGAGAATGAGAAAGAAAGGGGACGCTCGTCGAGGGCGACGGCCCAACGGTGACGGCTCCCGTATGAGCCCTGATGAGAGTTCTTGAGGAAGTATATGGTTTTGATTCAACAGGAGAGTTTGCTCTCCTGTGCCAGATTGATATTAGTTATTTTCCGGGCCGGTAACACTCGTTACTGACGGTTTTTCTATATATATGTAGGTGAGGAATGCGAGCGATGAAAGCTGTCGGGACTGCGGAGGAGCAGCACGGAACCGCGCACACATGTACCTGCCGCGTGTAACGTATGTATAATGATGGTGTGTTATTGTTATGTAAATGATAATTTTGATGTGTTTGCTTGAATGAATTACTTGTTATGAAACGAACTGATAAATATGAATGAGTAGGGAGCCTTGGAGTTCAGACTCGGCTCGGGTAAAAACGAATGAGATAATGATTTAATGTCAATGTAGATTGGTATGTGTTATCGTATTTTCATAAAATATTTATATACCCTTGTTGTGGACAGGTTGGCCCCTATTGCACTTTTAGGGGAAATTCTGTCCGTTTTTCCGTAATAGCATATATTTTCTTTTGGTTTCTCATTTATTGTTTTGTCTTGTTTCTGCTTGTACATCATAGCATGCATATAGGACCGCGTTAGAACCAAATTGTTCCCATTCATGCATTTCACATTTGCATCTCCATCTTGAGACGCCAAGAGTAGATCCGGGTTGGCTTAACCGAATCTAGTAGATTAGCGAACGGTTCGGTCGCCGGTGGCATTTCCGGGTCGGTTCACGGGTGAGCCGAAACGGGGTGTTACACATGGTGGTGGAACCTATGATGATGCCCTCTAAAATGGTTATAATAAATGATACTAGTATTGATAGCTGTGCAGATTGTGGATGCCCTGCGCCAAGTTTATTTGATACTCTTGTACTGAAAGTTATTGGGATGCAAGTGACTGTTAAATTTAGCCAAACAAAAGCAAGGGAAGATGAATATTTGCAGTTACAACTACCTCAGTGCACTACCGAGACCAAAAGGAATCATATAGACCAGCCACATGGTATTGATGCTACAGATAATGAAAACAAAAACATTATAATCAAAACTTGTCAAGAAGGTTGAGATAGCACAAAGAATTTTTAACTTGTTAATTGATGACCAGGTGCGGAGTGAATGATTATTCAAGTAGAGAGAATGCACACTAAATCCTTAGTGATCCGACACTTCCCTTACCTTCCAATGCAGGAGCCATTGTGCAAGGGCTTGCCATCTTATATCAGGGTTAAAACAAACATATATGTTAAAGCAAAGAACAGTTAGGAAAGACGGCACAAGGGAACAACCAATGCATTATAGGCTGAAAACAACCAACGCTTATATCGTCCAGGCACTGCCATGCGATGGATCACTCCCATTCACACCGGATCGCCTCCTTTCGTCAGTTTTTCCTTTATAAACCCCTCTTTTCAAAGTAAAAAATAGGTTTTAAAATGGTTTGACGTCTATTTCCCCATCTTGTCTATGCGATTTCCTATCAAGTTTTAGAGAAAAAACTTGATTTTGAGACAAATTTTGGATTTGATCTTGTGGTGTGACAAGAAATGGAAGACTCTCCTAATTTTTGCACTCTGAAGGAGAAGAATATATTGTATCTTAAATGCGAGGTACCAGAAAATGCTCTAATGCAGAGGGTGGTAATCTTGTATTGAAAAAAGTGCTACGGCGTGCCTTAATTTGAGACTAACAAGTTGTTCTTGTAGATTATTTTTTGGATATCCTTTCCAACCTGGTGTGCAAATTCCAACCTCTAGTGTGTTAAATTTTTCTAACATGATTCATTCGAGCCTCATTGGAAATGTTGTATGATGTTAGTTCACACTTGCATGAAGAAACTAAGCAATATATTCTTCTTTTTTTTCCACCTAATTCTAAATTGGTGTTAGGAATATAGATCCTAAACTAGGATCTATGTGATGATTATATTGATAAAATTTTGATGGCCAGATGCCCATGCCTTTCTTCACGCCAACCTCCTCCTTTGTCCAGGCATGGGACCCACAATTAACACATAGGCGGAGTTACGAAGCAACAAATACTGATATACTTAAATTAGATATGAGACACAGCAACAGTAATAAATATTACCTGATCGACAATACAGACATCTCCAGTTTTGGATTAGGAAGAAGGCCAGACAAAAGGACAACCATCTCGAATGACCAATATTTCAAGCTGCAGCAACCAACAAAGTGCAGTACATAAATAACCAACAATTATTGTAAAGCTAGTTGATGTTCCAATTAGAACATGTAGCTGGCAAAACTCTCATAAACATGAGATAGTCTAGGAGCATTCCCCAAAAGAAACATATAGAGTTTTACCAGACCATGACTGCTGTGGGAACTACAAGTCTTAGAAAGCTGAGCAGACCACCAAAGGCTTCTCTTGAAAAGCCAGCCCAGGAATTCTTGCATTCAGGAAAGAACCTAACATTAAGGGCCAATATCAACACATTAATCCAGTATGAAAGACTTTGCCAGTGCTGCCCCTTTAGCGCCCATATCAGTTTTAAACACAAGAATCCAACATATGAACGGATGGACTACAGCTGTGATGCCAGAGGATACCATCAGAGAAATCTCTGTATTCTGTGCTTTCAGGAATTTCAGTTGGCACTGTAAAAATCCATAGGCAAATAGGCTGGGAATCATCCATTGGGCATATAACTGAGCTCTTGATGCTATCTCCGGGTCCTGTCCAAGAGCTCTTAGTATATGCCCTGCATATGCCCATATGATAGAAACAAGGATGCTTGCTATAGATAGCACTTGCATGGCTCTCTGCATAAATATGCCAAGCACTTGCTCACCAGCTCCATGAGCTTGCCCACATAGAGTATCCAGGGTACTTGCCATTCCTAACTAGTAAAACAAAAATATCAATCACGTTAAAAAAATGAAAAGAAAAAAGGATATAAAGCACAACTAAAGGTATAGATTTAAAAAGCATATTTTAATCAACCACTCCAGCGGAAGATAGTCAAAATTATGTTTATCAGGTCTGCGAAATATAGGACAATATTTTCAATACAAAAAAGAATGATTAAAAACAATTGGGCAGTACCTAATCCATTAGATGACTATTAGAAAAGCAGACCCTATTACTCGTATGATCAGCTGTTTGTCCATTTGGGCAGGGTCTTACATTCACCATTTTTGGAACACTAGAAATCACTATATCCTAAAGTTTGCTTAAAAACACCATTTCGAAGGAAAATAATCACTACCAATGGTGTTCTGAACAACTAAAGATTTAGACTAAGCAATATTGGATGTTGGACTTAAATATATATATATATATGAATCTAGAATTGTATAATATACTGTTATTTAAGGTTGACCTAAATTCAATTGATCTATTAAAATTAAGTATTTATATGCCATAAATAAAAGGGTGGAATTCAATGTAAATACAATTAATAAAAGTGTGGAATTCAATGTGTAGATATTATTTCTATAATTTCTCTTTTATGATGGGTCAAACTGAAATTATGAAACTAAGGCTATAAATAAGGATGTTATGGTCCTTAAATTCATAAGTAGTTTTCGTTCTAGTATCTCATTGTCTAAATTCATAAGTAGTTTTCGTTCTAGTATCTCATTGTCTAGAAACTTTGGTTTTGAAAACTAGTATTAAATTTAAAAGATCAAAACCTAACGAGGTAAAAAATCATTTTACTTTTATAGATTCTAGTACGCTTCTGCTGTCTAATTTGATTTACTTGATGATTTGATATAAAAACTAATAAAGTTTTGTTTTAAGTTTAAGTTATAAAGTTCTAACGAGCGGCATCAAAGCCAACTTCATTTCAGATCATTGAGAATTACTTTTATTTGTGTTCAATTATTGATTGGAACTATCTAGTTTTATATCACATTCAGATCTAAAGATTTAAGATCTCCAAAAATAATATTAAGGATCTCCAAAAACAATACTACGTCGTAAGGGGGATAAGGTCTTCAACCCATTAGGAGTTTCCCAAAATTCAGTAATAATCATTGTCTTTGGGATATCTATTTTCAAATTAAGGTCCTCTTTTGGTAAAATATCAAATCAGGAAACAAAGTTTAAAAAGGTTATAATTTCGAAAATTTTAAAATAAAGATACTTTTGTAACCTTTTCAATTTGGGATTATTAAATTCAAATTATTGTTCAATTATGATTAATATTTTAAAATTTATTAAGAAATATAATATGCTGTCAAAATAGCCTCTTTTGTGGAAATTAATTTATATTTTAATATTAAGATGGTTATTGATATTTAATTCATGTTAATATTAATCTACCCAAAGGAAGGTTAATATTTAACAGAGTTATATATTCATTTGTGGTAATAGATATCGGATAATTATTAAGGTTCCATATGAATAATAAATTGGCCCAAAGGAAGGTTTATTATTTGACAGGATTTATTATTCATATTTGATTACTGCTTTAAGATTCATTTATGATAATAAATATGAGATAATTATCAAACTTCCATGTGGATAATAAATCGGCCTAATGGAAGGTTTATTATTTGACAAAATTAATTATCAATATTTGATTATTGCACTGAGAGTACCACTTACAAATTAATATTTTTGTCCAAGGACTAAATATTAATGTTGTTCTAGACATCTATTGATGAGATTAATCATTATTTGAATTATTAATCTTATTATGCGCATGTTGTTTCGTTCTATGGATTCAATTAATCAATCTGTTTATATAATTTCTGCCAACATCAATTCAGTTCCAATGCTTAAAAGATAATTTTGAGGATTGGAAAGAGAACGTGATAATTGTTCTCGACTGCATGATCTTGACCTTGCAATAAGGACTGAACAACCTTCTTCTTTTATGGATAAAAGTTCCACTAAGGAAAAACAGGATATTGAGAAGTGGGAACATTCAAATCGCATGTGTCTTATGATAATGAAGCATAGGATTTCAGAGACATTTAGGGGAGATGTGTCTAAAAAAGTTACTTCGGCCATTAAATTTCTTAAATAAATTGAAAAGCATTTTATAAGAAACGATAAGGATGAAACAAATACGCTTTTGTCAAACTTGATTTTAATAAAGTTTAAGGCAAAGCAAGCATTAGAAAGTACATCTTAGAAATGTCAAATATTGCTTCAAAACTAATAGCACTAAGGTTAGAGCTATCTAAGGATTTGCTCGTGCATTTAGTTTTGATTTCTTTTTCGGCACAATTCAGTCACTTATAACTTCTAAAGGGACAAATGAACTCTTAATGAGCTTATTTTTTATGGTGTGCAAGAAGAAGAAATGTTGAAGCAAGAATAGGCTGAAAGTAATCACTTGGCTAGTAACTATCAGGACAAAAATAAGAAGAAAATAAGGCTTTTTTGTTGTTTCTTTGTGATAAACCTGGACATATGACGAAGGAATGCACTAAGTATCACGCTTAGCATGTAAATAAAGATCCATTTCATAATTTTGTTTGTTTTGAGGTTAATTTAGTTTCAGTGCCAATATACACTTGGTGGCTAGATTCGGATGCTACTACTCACATAAGTGTGTCAATGCAGAGTTACCTAAATTGCCGAAAGCCAAATGATGTTGAAAGATTCATTTATGTGGGTGATGGCAAATCAGTTATAGTTGAAGCAATATGGATGTTTAGATTATTATTGAAGACATAATATTATTTGGATTTAAAAGAGACATATGTAGTACCATCTTTTAGACGGAATTTGGTTTCGATTTCTATATTAGACAAATCTAATTACTCTTGTTCATTTAGAAATAATAAGTTCAATATTTTTCTAAATTTAAATATTGTGGGTAAGGTTCCTTGTCTTTTTATGATAATCCATATTTACTTGATCCTATTGCATCTTGTAAGGAAACTTTGCATATGTGTTTAAGTTGTATAAAAAGAAAATTAACCAATGAGAATTATGCTTTACTCTGAAATAAGCGTTTTAGGAAACATTTCTAAACAAAGAATTGAATGACTTATGTCAGATGGAATTCTTTATTCTCTTAATTAATCAGATATTCAAGTCTGTGCTGAGTGTATTAAGGGAAAACAAATAAATATAAGAAGACTAGGTGACAATAGATCTTCAGGCACCTTAGAACTAATACATACGGATATTTGTGGGCCATTTCCTATGACTTCTTGGAATGGTCAACAATATTTTATTACGTTCATAAAAAATTATTCTCGTTATGGTTACCTTTATCTCATTCATGAGAAGTCTCAAGCATTGGACATGTTTAAGGCATATAAAGCTGAAGTGAGAACCAACTTGACAAAACTATTAAGGCTATCATATCTAATCATGGTAGTATGAGCAATTTCGAAAGGTAAGAGTTAAGACATGGTAAGAAGTCAAGACCCCTTATTAATTGTGGACTGGAAAATAACCCAATATTAAGCATTTATGCATTTCGGTTGTCTAGCTAAGGCAAGGCCTTATAGGCCAAATAAAAGAAACTGGATTTAAGAATAGTTAGCAACTATTTTTTTGGATACTCTGAATGGTCTAGAGGGTATAAGTTTTATGATCCCACAATAAGGTCATTCTTTAAGACGGGAAATGTCTAGTTCTTTGAGGATGTTGAGTTTGGAAGGAGAAATAAAGCTAGAGACTGTCTTGGAAGAAAAATTTATTTCTCTTCCCATGATTGTTCTTGACAATAATCAAGATCATATTCTTGATGTTGTTTAAGAAACAATATCAGAATTACAAGACAATATCAAAATTCTCCCTAATCACAATCATCCAGTTATACCTGAAGAGGAAAATCAACAACCACAAGAGCAAATGCCTTTGAGGAAATCTACAAGAGAAAGAAGAAATGCAATTTTAGATGATTATATCATATTTCTCCAAGAACATGAGGATAACATTGGAATTATGGAAGATGATCCAATCAATTTTCATCAGGCCATTAAGAGTTCTAATTCTTAAAATTGGATTGATGCCATGAATGAAGAGAGGAAGTCTATGAAAGATAATGACGTTTGGGATCTTGTTCCATTGCCTAACGGTGTGTAACCTATTGGTTGTAAATAGATATTTAAAACCAAAAAGGATTCGAAAGGTAACGTAGAAAGATATAAGGCTCGTCTTGTTGCAAAGGGTTTTACTTAAAAGGAAGACATCAATAATAATGAGACTTTTGATCCAATTTTATTGAAAGACTTATTCATGATAATTATGGCATGAGTGGCACATTTTAAACTTGAGTTAGATCAGATAGATGTAACGACTGTATTTCTAAATGGTGACAATGATGAAATAATTTATATGGTGCAACCAGGAAACTTTATATCGGAAGATTCAAAAATATGGTTTGCAAATTAAAGAAATCCATCTGTAGACTTAATCAGGCTTCTCGTCAATGGTATCATAAATTTCATCAAGTTATTCTCTCATTCAGTTTTGAGATGAATGTGATTGATGATTGAATATACCATAAGTTTAGTAGGAGTAAGTATATTTTTCTGGTTTTATATGTTGATGATATATTGCTTGCCAATAATGATATAAGGTTCTTGCACGACACCAAGAGATTTTTATCAAAGAAATTTAAAATGAAAGATCTTGGAAATGTGTCTTTTGTATTATGAATTCAAATACATCGGGATTGCTCTCGATGTATACTCGGATTATCACAAAAGACCTATATTGAAAAAGTGCTTAAGAGATTTGACATGCAAGGCTGTAAACTAGGAGATGCCCCTGTTTCTAAACGAGACAAATTCAGTCTCAATCAAAGTCCTAAAAATGACACAAAAGGAAAGGAACACATAAGATTCCTTACGCTTTAGGAATAGGAAGCCTTATGTATGCTCAAGTATGTAAGAGTCCAAATATTGCGTATATTGTTGGAATGTTGGGTAGATATTTAAGTAATCAAAAATTGGATCATTGGAAAGCAGTCAAAAGAGTCATGAGGTATCTTCAAAGAACAAAACATTACATGCTTACATCTTGGAAGTCAGATCAACTTGAGATCATTGGGTATTCTGATTTCGATTTTGTTGGATGTAATGATAGTCGCCGATCCACTTTTGGCTATGTCTACCTACTTGTTGGAGGAGCTATTTCTTGGAATAGTGCTAAGCAAACGCTGGCATGTTATGAGGCATCCAATCAAGGAATATAGTTGCAAAATTTTGTCACAAGGCTGTGCATTATTGATAATATTGAAAGACCATTTAAGTTATTTTGTGCAATCAGAGTGCAGTATCATATTCAAATAACAAGAGGAGCTCATAGGGATCAATTTCCTTGCTGTGAAAGAAAGAGTATATAGTGATAAAGTTTTGGTAAACTCTCTATAGAGCATATTGGGAGAAACTCCATAGTTGCCAAATCCGCTTACAAAAAGTTTACCACCCAAGGTCTTTCATGAGCATATGTCCATATGGGTGTAGGATCATTTGATGATATGCTACTTTAGTAGGAGTTTGTTTTGTTACGGTATTTAGTTTATGTTTCACTCTTTCACTCTGTTTTGGTGATCTCATAAGGTTGGACCAGTTAAAAATAAACATGTTCAGATCAAATTACATGTAATTTTCATGCTACACATCCACACTTGATCTATGTCATTTAACCATGTTGATGTATGAGACCATGGATGGGTTTAGTTACGATAAATGTAACGAAAATCGCATTGATCTTATATTAACATTGATTAATGGACGATATTATTATTTTAGAACAATAGCATATGTTATTTAGGAATTCATAAGGTTATATACAATTATCTTTGTGTGTGTGTGTATATATATATAGAGGGCCGCTATGGTGCGCTGCCCTCTTTTGGCAGCGCACCATGCGGCGCCAAATCTGGGCCGCTGGATTGAAATCCAGCGGCCCAGATTTGATAGGCCCTCAGACCCGCCCAAGACCCGCCTCGACCGTCCGTCCGCCCGTCCGCCCGCCGCCCGCTCGCGCGCCGTCCGCCCGTCGACCACCCTCGTCCCCCCCCGCCGGCGACCCCCGGCCGCGGCCCCGCCCGACGCCGCCCGCCCGACTCCGCCTGCCGCCCTGCGGCCAACCACCCCCGCCGTGGCTCCCGGGCAAGCTCCGCCCGTCCGACCCCGCCCGCCGCCCTACGATCGACCCCCCCCTGGCCGTGGCTCGCCGGACAGCGCCGCTCGCTCGACCCCGCCGCCGCCCTGCGACCGAACCCCCCGCCGCCGCGGCTTCCTGGCAAGCGCCGCCCGCGGCCCTGCGCCCGGCCCGCCACCGCGACCGACAAGCTCACCACCCCACCGCAGCCCGCCGGTCCGCCCCAAGCCGCGGTGACCCAAGCCCCGCCCGCCCCTCCGACGCGGCCAGGGCCGCGTCGGAGGGGCGGGCGGCTTGGGGGGCCACGGCGGGGGGCGGGCGGGGCTTGGGTCGCCGCGGCTTGGCGGCGGGCTGCGTGGTGGTGGCTTGTCGGTCGCGGTGGCGGGCTGCCAGGCCGCGGCGGCGCGCCGGGGCCGCGGCGGCGGGTTCGGTCGCAGGGCGGCGGCGGGTCGAGCGGGCGGCGCTGTCCGGCAGGCGGCATCGGACGGGCAGCGGGTTCGGGCACGCGGGCAGTCGGACAGGGTTAAACGGGTCGGATGGATTGGGTGTGGATTTGAGGCCCGTGGGCCGTTGGATTTTCATCCAACGGCCCACGGGCCGTGCTGCAGTGCGCTGCAAAAATGCTGCAGCGCACTGCAGCATTTTTCTATATATATATATATATAGTCTAAGTAGGAGATTGTTGGATATTAGACATAAATATATACATTAATCTGGAATTGTATAATATATTATTAATTAAAGTTGGCCTAAATTTAATTGATTTATTAAAGTTAAGTATTTATGGGCCATAAATAAAGGTGTGGAATTTAATGTGAATACCATTAATAAAGGTGTAGAATTCAATCGGTAGATACTATTTTTGTAATTTCTCTTTTATGATGGGTTAAATTAAAATTATGAAACTAAGGCTATAAATAAAGAGGTTATGGTCGCTGAATTCATAAGTAGTTTTCGTTCTTGTATCCCATTATCTAAAAACTTTGGTTTTGAAAACTAGTATTGAATTTAGAAGATCAAAACCTAAAGAGGTAAAAAATCATTTTGCTTTCATGGATTCAGGTATGCTTCTAGCTGTCTAATTTGATTTCTTGATGATTTGATATGAAGACTAATAAAGTTTAGTTTTAAATTTAAGTTATAAAGTTCTAACAAGCAAAGCTTAATTGAAACAAAACAAATGGACAATACCCAAAAGATCAGAAGAGCGTTCTCTCAACAATGTTAGATCATGCCCTAACATTTATTTGATCAACTTTTTGTCCTCTTGGGTAGGCTCATTCATACATTATTTTTGGAATTTGCATGAAAAAATTGCCCTAATGTGCCAAAAATTATTATCAGGGCAAAGAATAGCGGTGGAAAAACAGATTAAAAAAGAGAAGGGGAAGATCGTAATAAAGTCTCCGTACCAGCAAACTAAATCCAGAAACAGCAGCGAAAGAGGTGGCTAAGGAAGCACCGGAAAGAGATAGTTCTCCCAAGTGACCCACAAACATAGTTGAAATCACTTGCAAAGAGTAGGTCAAGAAGCTAACAGCTACAAGAGGTCCTGCCACGTACAGTTGTTTCTTTCCTTCGCCAAGTAATTTATATGTTGATCCCCGGCATGAAACTAATGCATCCACCTCAGGTTCCTCGAAATTAATGAAGTCCTGAGAACCGGTTCTGACTCCATTATTTCCATCCTCTTGCTCGATCATGAATTTGTAAAGCTACCTGCAGTCACCCTGTTCTGTTCTTGAATTATAGTGTTTTTTTAAATCTAGGGAGAGCCATTTATCAAGCTTACATTTTCAACATTTTTATATATGATATATATTTGTATATACTGATATAATGGGAAGATTGTGGTGTGCTGTCTGCCTTTTGCAGTGCAGGCAGCACACCTGATTGATGGCCGCTGGATGAAATCTAGTGGCCATCAATCATTTTAGACTATTTACTGCGTTAGGAGCGCGTTACGGGTGGTTTGGGTGGGTTATTAATCATAGAGCATATCATTATAATGTTGTGGTGTTTGATTGATTTTATGGGATTTTTCCCGATTTTTTTAGGATTTAATACGCCTTAGTTATTATTCTTGACTCGAGCCGGACACGAGTCAAGTAATATTTACGATATTGCCACCCAGTTGTTTTCTCACTTCCCGACCTTTCTTCCTCCTTCCCCATCCAAACCCTAACCGCGCCGCCACCTTTTCTTTATCGCCGCCACCACCGTCGACGTTGGCCTGCCACCGATCGTCGCCGCCAGGCCCACATCCGCAGTGTTGCCGTGCCGCCCTGACCAGCCCCGGCCGCTGCCAGGCCGCTGTGACGCCAGAATCGCCGCGCCTAGCACCGCGGCTACGTTTCGGTCGCGTGCGCCGATTCCGCCGCCGGCGACCGTCGCCGCCACGATCAGGTGGTCGCCTCGACACCCTCGACCCCCTAGCAACCTTCCCCGACCGGAACGGAGGCCAGCGCCGCCCATCCCGTCCGGATCTCCCACCACCACGGCCAGCCTTTGTTTTAGCCATTTTCCGGCGAGCCACCGCCTCGGTCGACCACGTCGACGTCGTAGATGTGTCGGGCTCCCCAAGCCGGTTCCAATAATACCCAATATGACCACTTTTCGGACAGTAGACACCACCGGCGACTGCCGCCGGAAGCTACCGGAAAATCGGATTCGCTAGAATTCGCCGAATCTTCCGAGGAGTTCATTCAGTCGATCCCGATCGAATGTTGGACGCCGATAAGCACCGAATTCGAGCTCCAGACGTGCGACAAAACCCTAGTCGTCGCTGATTGCCGACAACGTGAGGTATAATTACCTCTGATTTGTTTATTTCAAATTGATGATGATTGTTAGCATAGCATGCTAGAATTAGTTAGTTGTTAGGATAAATGTATGACTATAAATGAAATGCTGATTGCATGATGCAATTAATTGTGAATGGGTTAAGTGATCTAATGAGGTAGATCGAGTCTCAGCATGATAAGTGATCAGGACGTAACCTTGAAAATCACAATAAAATTAGTATGAATAGGATGAGTTAGAATTATTTACATTTATGATTATTTAACTGTTGTTAGATGTTGATGATTGAATTGTGTGTGATGTTCATTGCGTTTGATGCATCATTTAGTTAGCGGGCGTTAGTATTTAGTTTTGATGTGTAGGTACAGAGTAGGAGCTCGCTGCCTAGGCGCAATGACACGCTTGGAGCTTCTACCAGGTCCGTTTAGGACTCGTCTCTGTTTTATGCTCTTTTCTATTGTATGGTTACTTTATTATTTACAGGATGGGTTAAGTGGCGTTTTATTAGATCCCACTTAACTCGGGTCATTTAGCCGAACAGTTTTTCAGATTAATAACCCCTCGAGGATGAGATCCCTCGAGGATGATTTCCAAAAACAAGATCCACCAAAGTTGCCTTCGGCCCTATTATATAAATCCCTACCCAGCCCTATATATATATTATTATGTAGTTTTCACGTTTTCAGTGAGACGAGAGATGGAGAAACCGACTGCACGTACCATGAGCAAGATGCCATGACAGTCAAAGCAGGCTATGGATTAGTGCCAGCGGACTGTTCCATTCCCGAAGGATCCTGACAACTCCGCAATTGAGTTCTTCACACCTGGGAAACATGGAGGTTTACGGGTACTGTTTAGTACAGCGCATGTCCGGACTTGTGGTTCAAAGGGTACTAAAGGTGACTGCCTGAGAGTACTCGGCCTTCGTGCTCAAGGCCAGGAGAAATATGGAGGTAAGGAGAGGGCTTAGGATTCAGACCAGAAAATGAAGTAAGAAAATGCCAAGAGCAGCATCAGCAACAGCAGATCAGTAAGTTCGGGATGCTACCAGGTCTGCAGCCCAGTGGCTCCTCAGTAGTGCCCTTCAGAGTGTTCACGTGGAGTATATGATGTTTTCTTTCATATGAGAGTTTACTCTTATAGCCAGCTTGTTATAGTTATTTTATTTTCCGGACCAGTAACACTTGTTACTAACGTGTTTTTATACTATATGTAGGTAATAATCACGAGTTGGAGGTGCCAGCTTGGACGGAGGAGCACTATCGTCGCTTGCACACATGTCAGTCGATTGAGTGGTTATATTTTGTTATGATATTATTATATTGATGTGATGGCATGTAATTTAGTTTGTATGTCATCTATGTAGTATCATGTTAGGATTTTGTGCATTCATCCATGCATGGCGAGTAATATCTTTATCTTAAGACACCGAGATTAGATCCGCACGAGTTGGGTTAGGGTTAGCCGACCTAACCGAGGCCTGTAACATGCTGATTCGGTTCATGATTGTGGACCGGATTTGGGGTGTTACAGGGCGGCCGCCAACGACATCATTGGCAGTGGCGCGACAAAACAAAGGAGGGAGGGGGGGGGTGTGGGGAAGGATAGAGCAATGCCAATTTCGTAATTAAAATTTGACTCGCTCACAATTGGAGTTAATATTACGAAATAAATTTTTAAAAAATAAAATAATTTTGTGATAAAAACTTGACTTGTTCTTGACTTGAGTCAATATTACGAAATAAATTTAAAAATAAAATAAACTAATATCGTAATAGGTTTGGATGGGCTATTAGGTGCGAGGGTACTTTTAGATGGGTTATTAGGTTTAGAGCATGTTATTCGAGTTAGAACTCGATTATTTTATTTCATGATATTTTGCTGTATTTTTTAATATTTTTCAGGATATATTTTGTAATATTGACTCGAGTCGATGATAATCAATTTTTATTACAAAAACCACCCCCCATTTCCTTCTCCCTTGTTTTGCCACAGCACCCCTATTTCACCACTGGTGACCTCATCACCGGCCACCCGCTGCCAGTCAGCGACGCCGCCAGCGTGGGGGAATAGGGGCACGACGAGCAAAACAAAGAGAGAGTGAGCT
>JAURVB010006743.1:0-12811 GCA_033002965.1 Piper betle | reverse complement strand
CGAGAATCAAGGCAAGAAGGATAATTGGCCCCGAAACCCTAAATGCAATCGAGCTAGGCCCAAAGGGGTAATATCTAGTGATCTGAACTTCCTATGGTGCATGCAAATGAAATACAAAAAAAAATTCCAAACAAATACTAAATGCTGCAATGGCCTAGATTTAGGCTTAAAATCTAGGCTAACTCATAAAAATCAATAGTGTACCTCGCGTATACACTGAGAACTCATGTTCTACGATATCATATATGAAAAGATCATATGCATGTCAGGCATTTCGAACCTCCACAACATGCTCATATGGCCATTTAGGCCACATACTCATATTTTAAAAATTAGTCTCACTCGAGCTCACTCAAACTGATTTGATACTGACCTGAAAAGGGAAAAAATAAAATTGGGTAAAACCCTAACCCAAAAAATGGGGTTTTGTAGTGCCTTTTGTTTGTTTTTTTATTAGGATGAATTGATGATATGAGCACGCACCCAAGCATCCATCATATAGAGACATCGATATTTTACTTAGCATTGGGTTTCAATGTAGGTTATAGAGTCTGAGCTTGTCATAGATATTTTGATGCACTTAGAACTTAGGCCAGAGGTCCGTATGACTCTCCCTTTGCTTGATCTCTGCTTAACTCCCTGCATGTTGAGTTCAATCATGTTTTATACGTAGGACGGCATTGGCAGTGCATTATTAGATCCCTCTGATGTCGGGCCATTTAGTCGTGTTTTCTACACATGTTTATTAAAACTACAAAGATGATATCCTTTGTTGGCTTTCAAATTGAAGCTTTAGAAATATATGATACAAGTCTCTTCCCTAAACATATTATATAAGTATGTGCATTTTTGTGGATTTCACGAATAAGAGAGTGAGTGGTATGGAGATATGTATGGACCACACCAGTACTCCTTTAAACCCTAACGTAGTACGGTGTATGAGGGTACTGCATAACACAGTAGATTTTTGAAAATTTTGGCACTAAATTATCTCCACTCAAGTACCGTGGCAACTGTAATATTGAAGATGTGAGGGCATAAGCATTTTATGTATGAATATGAATATTAGCCATGCATGCACATCTGCACTTGTTTAAGTATGTTTGCTTATTGCCTAGTGTGAAGCAATTCTAAAGTTTCTTATGTTTTCATGGGTAATGGAATACCCATTTGCCAGTTTTGACGAGTAACAATCGTTTCTGACGTTTGTCGTATTATATATGTAGGTCTTGAAATCCTGAGTCGACTTTGGTAGGAGGACAGGTAAATACTACACACACATGAACTCAATGTAGTTTTTTTCTTTTTTACTTTTATTTATATTTGATGTGTTTTGATGCATATTTAACAATGTTTTCCATTCTCATGGCACTAAGCGGGTTGTTTTGATCTATTTTATTGATCGAGTCTTACCAACCAACACCTTTAATTATGACTTGACTTGATCGTAACATATTTTGTTCGGTTCTTAGGTGAACTAAAATCTAGGTGTTACAACTAGTGCGGTCCATACATCTCATACACACTCTTAGTTGCAAAAGCCGTAAACCCTCATCTTTAGAGACATGGGCTTGGGAAAGGATTTAGTCCTTAGTTTAAATCTTATCTTTCAAAAACCATTAAGGGATCTCAACCTTATAGTTTTATTAAATATGTGTACAAAATATAGCTAAATGGCTCGACAGGCAAGAAGTCAATTAGAGATCAAGCAAAGGGAGGGTCCTACGGACCTATGGTTGAAGCTCCAAGCGCATTGATACATCTACGGCTAGCTCAGACTCCGTATCCTACATTAAACCCACTGCTAAGTAAAATACTGACATCTCTACATAATGCATGCTTGTGGTGTGTGTTCAAATCATTAATACATCTTAATAAATAAGACAGTGCTAAATAAACTTATAACTAAACATGAAGCACACATATCGAACCATAATAAAAGAAATATCTAATAAATGAATAATAAATAAATACACTTATTAATAAAGACACGAAAATAATAATAATTTAATCATAAAGTAAAAATATAATTATGCCATACAACTACATGGATAACCACGAGTAAATATCACATATACTCGTGCTAGTAAAAATATAAATAATTAAATAAATAAATACATAATTATTCGATATATAAGTAAATAAATAAAGAATTAGTTCATTTTAATAAATCATAAAAAATAATAATAATATCATAGTTATCAAATATGGAATACATAATTAAATATATATAAATAATAACATCCACGTAACGAACAAACAAACAAATAAATATATCCAATTTAGTAAACATGATAAGACTAATATTCAAAAGTAAATATAATATTAATAATAACAAATAATCATGTAAACATTCATCATATACGATAAACATATAAATAAAACTATATAAACAATCATAAAAAATGAATAAGGAAATAAATAAAACACTTATAACAACAAAATATGCTAAATAATGTGAATATGCATTTAAACTAATGTATGAGTTCTTGAATTACCAAAAACGTTCAAAAAACGGCCAAAAATAGCTAAAAGCGAGTGGAACCGGGTCAACTGAGCTGAACCAAACCAAGTCAAATTGTAACACCCCGATTTTGGTTCACCTAAGAACCAGATTAGAAATATTCTGATCGAGTTAGGTCATGTTTAATATTGTTGGTCAGTAAGACTCGATCGATAAAAAGATCAAAATAAACCTCTTGGTGTCATGAGAATGGAAGACATTGTCAAATAAGAATCAAAACACATCAAATATATATAAATGCAAGAAAGTAAATATTGTGTTGAGCTCAAGTGTGTGTAGCATTTATCTATCCTCCCACCAAAGGCGACTCATGATTTGCACAACCTAAATATATTATACGAAAACCGTTAGTAATGAATGTTAGAAGTCCAAAAAATAACTAATACAATCTAGGAAATAGGTATTCCATTACCTATGAAAACATATAAAACTTCAAAATAGCCTCACACTGGGCGGTAAGCAAACATACTTAAGCAATTGCCGGTTGGTATGTACAGCTCATAATCATATTCATACTACATATAGCACTTAAGCCCTCACACCTTCGATATCACCCTCCACGGTACTTGAGTGGCAAAAGGAACAGTTAAGCTAGTGCCACATATTCCGGAAATGTGCTGCCTTACGCAATACCATCAAACACCGCACTACCTCCTGGTTTGAAGGAGTACTAGTGCTATTCATATATATCTCCATACCACTCACTCTATTATTTGTTAAATCCATAAGAATGTGTATACTTATCTAATAGGCTTAGAAAAAGAGGCTTATATCATAAATTTCTGGAGCTTATGTTTGAAAACCAACAAGGGATATCATCCTTGTACTTTTATTAAACATGCGTAGAAAACATAGCTAAATGACACGACATCTAAGGGATGTGATAAAATGCCATCAATGTCATCTTATCTATAAAACATGATTGAACTCGAGACTCAAAGAGTGAAGTAGGGAGAGAGAGAGAGAGAGAGTCCTACGGATATGTGGTCCAAGCTCCAAGCAAATCTACACATCTACGGTGAGCTCGAACTCTGAAACCTACATTAGAACCCACTACTAAATAAAATACTAACATATCTATGTGATGTAAGCTCGTGGTGTGTGCTCATATCATCAATACATCACAACAAAGAAAATAGTACTAACAAACCTATAACTAAACATGTGGCACACAATATCGAGACATAATAATAATAAATAATAAATAAATACATAAATAAAGAAAATGCATTCATAGATAATTAGATAAATAATAAGAACATAATAATGAACAATACTCTAATCTTAAAATAATAATATAATTATATTATATAAATATAAAGGTAAACACGAATAGATATAAACATATACTCATGTTAGAAAATATATAAATAAATAGTTAATACTTATTAATCATGAATATTAATAATATCATAGTCATACCGTACAAGCATACATAATTAAATATAAATAAACAATAACATACACATAACGAACAATGAAATAAATAACTATATATATATATATATATATATATATAGACACACATACATACATACATATTTACAATTTAGTACACATAATATGACTAATATTCATAAGTAAATATAATGTTAATAATAACAAATAATCATATAAACATTCATCATATATGATAAAAATATAAATAAAAAATAAACGAAATAATGAATAAATAACTAATTAATTAATTAATTAAAACAATAAATAAAGAAAAATCATCATGATATCCAATCATGCCGAATCATGTGAATATGCATCTAAAATGATGTTTAGACCTGGAAAATAATAATAATAATAATCACGTTCGACGCGGTGGGATCGAACGTGGGAAAAATTTAATTTTTTTTCATTTAAATGGAAAAAATCCGTTAGCTGGTTAAGTATGAATTACCCGGTTAATTGAAAAGTAATTTTTAATCGGATAATTCTAGTTGAATCGGTCGAGTCGACTACACTATTTATCCATTTAACCATTTAAGTTAACCATACCATGTACCCATTTAACAGGTTAAGTGAAATGGTTAATTGAACCATGTTGATTACCCAATTACCCGGTTAAAGGAATTACGGTGAAGGGGTGCTTCCACGTACCCTAGCCGTCATTTTATTTCATTATAAAAGGAGAAGGGGAGGGCGTCATCTGCATTTTTCCTCCTCAGACAGACGCCGGATTTCCTCCTTCGCTCGGGTAATTCTTCTTCCTTTCCTCTTCTTAGTTGCATAAATACACATGCTCAAATGGATAATAAGCATGTTTAGATAATAAGCATGATAAACATAAAATTAAAATCTGAAATCAACGAAGAGAAGGGGAACACTAGGAGGTCATCCTGATGTTTTGCAGCAGCAACAACGCCATCTTCCATCCTTGTGAGTTGGGTTGACGTGCTGGAAGTAGGGAGTGCTCCCGGCGGTGCTGCTGGCCAGACGGAGTCGCCTTGGGTGGCCGAGTCAGACCGTCGAGGAGGGATGCAAATCAGGAACGTGAAGGGAGACCAGGTTGGTGTTGCCATGGGTGGTGTTGCTGGCCAGACGTGGATCCGCCATGGAAAGTGCAGACTGGTCGTCACCTGGGGTGGTGCTGGTCGTCACCTTGATGGGGCAGGACATGGTCGCCATGGCTGCTGGTCGGCCACCATGAATGGTGAAATTAAGGTCCCCATGTAGGGTGTAGTCCGAGTTCCATGAGATAGCACCGGATAAAGATTGGATCTTTGGGGTTTTCCAATCGGATCAGTGGGGTAGATAGAAGATGGGGTCTGAAATTGGGTGGAAGGAAAAGAAGACATGCTGGTTTTGGGTGCGAAGAAGAAGAAGGTATGGGAAAGAGAAGGACGTCGGCGAAGAAGAATGGCAGTTTTGTAAATATGGGATGACTCGATACGGTCGAGTTAAAAATAAATTACAAATAACTGTACTAGTGACATCCTTAAATTAGGATAATACAAATCAGTTAAAGAATATACTAATACTAGTAATTAAGTATTGAGTATGGTTAATAATTAAATTATTAACTGGTAAATGAAGGTTTTATTTGGGATATTTAATTGGAAATGTGAAAAAAGGACTTAATTGATTATATCACATTGATAATAAATTATCATTGGACTTATTGGAAATTAAATAATTAATGAAGTCCAGCATGATATATTTTATATCTTCAAAATGGATAGTTATACTAGTCATGTAGTTGCATGTAGGTTCATGCAAATAAAATTATACTAATGTATAATTTTATGCCCTCATTCAGATTAGGGTTAGCGGATTACAGTCAGACGAAATCACAAGTCAGGTACGTATAATAGGTAGAACATCGTACTTTCCTTGTTGGTAGCCTAGGTCGGCCTGAGCCCAGATTCGACCACCATGCACCGAGTGCAACCGGGGTCAAAGAATTGACTCAGTCTGACACGGGGTCGTATTATGTGCGTAAATTGTGTAATGCATCGACATTGTTTTGGAGTAGTGATAGCCGCCCCATAAAAAGGCTACGGCCGGGGTGAGCGAGGCACAGCAGATTCCTCCATCGCGCTGGCACTAGAATTGGTAGTGAGAGCTTCCCACAAACGGGGCGTAGCAATCACCTGAGTGCAGTGATAGCCTCCCCATAAAAAGGCTACGACCGGGGTGTGTGAGGCACTGGCACTAGAGTTGGCAGTGAGAGCTTCCCCACAAACGGGGTGTAGCAATCACCTGAGTGCAGTGATAGCCTCCCCATAAAAAGGCTACGGCCGGGGTGTGCAAGGCACTGGCACTAGAATTGGTAGTGAGAGCTTCCCCACAAACGGGCGTAGCAATCACCTGAGTGCAGTGATAGCTTCCCCACAAAAGGCTACGGCCGGGGTGTGCGAGGCACTGGCACTGGAGATGGTAGTGGTAGCCTCCCCACAAAAGGGCTACGGCCGGGGTGTGCGGATCACAGCGGATACCTCCTCCGCATTGTTTTGGAGTATAGCGGAATCGCTCCACCGCATATTAAAATGAACATAGGGAAATAGTGGAATGTACTTGACTTGTTTTATCTATTATACTACTTAGTGTTGTAATCACTAACGCGGAATTGCCTCCGCAGGTGTGCAGATACGAAATTAGGTGATTGACAACCAGAGCATGGAGCAAAATAAATATGGGGACTCCCTTTTTATTTATTTGAGAAATAAGTGTGGCTACTGGGAAACGGTCCAAGACTGTGGGATCTTTATATATGTTTTTGTTAGAAATGCTAGACATATTTGCTAAATTGTGAGTAACACCTAGCAGCTAGGCCTACAATGTTGTGAAAATTGGTGTGTCGTTACAAATAATGCAAGAGTTCTCAAATTACCAAAAATGGTCCAGAAACGGTCGGAAGCTGGATGAATCAGATCAAACCAAGCTGAACCAGACCGAACTGAATTGGCTGAACCAGCCCAATATGAGTAAACTGGAAAATGGTCTGGGTTGGCTAGGCTGATCGGCATGGACATGGACATTAGCTGGTGGATTCACGTGAGACAGACCGCCAACTGAGCAAACGGGTAAACAGGGGTGCGGTGGTGTCGATTGGTGGAGATCTGGTTGGCCAAAAAACGACCGGAAAGGGCGGGATCGCCGCCATGTACGGATATGTCAGCAGCAGCGATTGTGGCCATGGCAGAGGTGAATGTCAGTCTCAAAATGGAGATCTTGAAGAGGGAAGTTCTCGGGGTGGTCAGATCAGCCGGTGTTGGCTTGCCGTCGCCAGAAAATGGCCCGAACGGATGGCTACGGCAGCAAAAACTGAAACCAAGATCTTCATCTTCGGTGACGACTGCGGCAGCGCCGGTGGCAATTGTGGGTACAGACTAAAAACCAGACACAAGGTGGTCACGGTCGTACCAATTGGGTGGCCAGAGGCGACGCGGAGAGTCACCGGCAGCGAGCAGAACTGGCGGCAGCGTAACAGTGCAAAATTTCAAAATCGTGAAACTCTAGAATCAATGGGTGAAAATAAACCTGAGCGGACGGTTTAGATATTGCCAGTGGCACTATCTGGACATCCGACAACTTGTGGCCTAGTAGGGCCCACCTATGGGTACATGCACTATACATATGGACTGAAAGATTAGATCGAGACCGTCAAAAGTCCAAACTAGGTCGAGTCATAAAATTGACTCTATAGGCAGGAATCGAGGCACGAAAGTTAAATGGGCCTCGAACCCCGAACTAAATCAAGTTCGGCCCACATGGGCACAATCGAATGATCTGAGAAATTCCTATACTGCATGCAAATGAAATACCCAAAAAATCCCCAAATGGATACTAAATGCTACAACGGCCAAGATGTAGGCGTAAAATCTTAGCTAACATATACATACAAGTTTGTATACCTCAGTATACATTGATAACTCATGATCTTATCATTTGCACGTCAAGCATACTTAGCCACTATAACATGCTCATACGGCCATCTTGGCCCATACTCATAATCTAAAAACTAGTCTTGCTCGAGCTCGATCAAACCAACTCGAGATTGCCCAAACTGGATAAAACATAAATTGAGTAAAACACTAAGCTAAAACTAGGGTTTTACAATCTCTCCTCCTTATAAAAATTTTGTCCTCAGAATTTCTTACATCAACTACGATCAAAGGACTCAACTGAAGATGCAATCTTGCTGACAAACTGGTACCTCTCGCTCGAATGCTAGCTGTACACAGTCCAAACTTACCAACATGAAGCTAGATCTCTGAACGCTGACAAAGTGCCCTAGCTCGTTACTAATCTACCTAACAGACTACATGTGCTCGAATCATCTGACAAAACATTCAATATATGCTAGAATAATCTGTCTGCATTGAACATACAAGTTCAAATCATCTTGCTGGATTGACCATGCATGCTCGAATCGTCTCCCTAGACTGACCATGCATGCTCAAGCTATCTTGCTAGACTAACTCCTCAGGTCACTGCAAACTATGGAGATTGAAATGCAATGACCTCGGTGGGGAAAGATTAGGTTCACCTCTAAGGGTCCACTGGCTAGTCGAGTAAGTACCCTAGAGTATTGCAGGGTACTAGTCTAAACTACATTAGGAAAAACTATATCGATGCGAGGAATACGGCCTAACATCTACCCATGTAACGACCCGCCATTTTTCACGATATTGTGGGCCTAGCTGGCCAGGTGTTACTCACAATTAAGTAAATATGACTAACATTTTTTATTTAACAAAAACATATATAAAGATCCCACAGTCTTGGACCGTTTCCCAGCAGCCACACTTATTTCTCAATTAAATAAAAAAAGAGTCCTCATATTTATTTTGCTCCATACTCTGGATGTCAATCACCTAATCTCGTATCTGCATACCTGCGGAGGCAATTCCGCGTTAGTGATTACAACACTAAGTAGTATAATAGATAAAACAAGACAAGTACATTCCACTATTTCCTTATGTTTATTTTAATATGCGGTGGAGCGATTCCGCTATACTCCAAAACAATGCGGAGGAGGTATCCGCTGTGATCCGCACACCCCGACCGTAGCCTTTTTTGTGGGGAGGCTACCACTACCGTCTCCAGTGCCAGTGCCTCGCACACCCCGGCCGTAGCCTTTTTGTGGGGTAGCTATCACTGCACTCGGGTGATTGCTATGCCCCGTTTGTGGGGAAGCTCTCACTACCAATTCTAGTGCCAGTGCCTCGCACACCCCGGCCGTAGCCTTTTTATGGGGAGGCTATCACTGCACTCCAGTGCCAATGCCTTGCACACCCCGGCCGTAGCCTTTTGTGGGGCGGCTATCACTGCACTCAGGTGATTGCTATGCCCCGTTTGTGGGGAAGCTCTCACTACCAATTCTAGTGCCAGTGCCTCACACACCCCGGCCGTAGCCTTTTATGGGGCGGCTATCACTGCACTCCAGTGCCAGTGCCTCACACACCCGGCCGTAGCCTTTTTATGGGGCGGCTATCACTGCACTCCAGTGCGATGGAGGAATCGCTGTGCCTCACTCACCCCGGCCGTAGCCTTTTTATGGGGTGGCTATCACTACTCCAAAACAATGTCGATGCATTACAAAATTCACGTACATAACACGACCCAGTGTCGGACTGAGTCAATTCATTGACCCCGGTTGCACTCGGTGCATGGTAGTCGAATCTGGGCTCAGGCCGACCTAGGCTACCAACAAGGAAAGTATGATGTTCTATCTATTATACGTACCTGATTTGTGATTACGTCTGACTGTGACCCGTGAACCCTAATACAGTAATGGGGAGGTCGCCTGGGACGGAGATGAGGGATGAAATACTCCCTCCTCCTGCATATATATACACTTCAACCATTCCTCCATTAAATCTCATACCCATCATCCATTGGTATTTCCTAGGTTCAACGACCCCTTCATTAAATTCTCACCCCATCATCCATTGGTATTTCCTATGTTCAACGACCCCTTCATTAAATTCTCACACCCCATCATCCATTGGTATTTCCTAGGTTGAACGACCCCTTCTCCTTTTATAAAGAATAAATGATGGCTAGGGTTTGTGGAAGCACCCTTTCACCATAATTCCTTTAACCGGGTAATTGGGTAATTAACACGGTTCACTTAACCTTTTCACTCAACCTCTTAAATGGTATGGTTCACTTTACTAGTTTAAACGGTTAAATGGTATGGTTTACTTAACCGGGTAAAAATACTTAACCGGTTAACTAATACTTTCCACTTGACCGGGTAATTAATACTTAACCGGGTAGCGGGTAAATAATTTAAACAAATTCATGGATACCAACGTTCGATCCCACCGCGTCGAATATATATATATATTTTCCGGGTCTTTACAACCCGTGTCTCCCTGATCCTCATTAATGCAATAAGTCAACTATGTTTACCCTTAGGGCACTCCACTCTAGGTTCTATGACTATACTAGGGTGTTCTACGAGTCCTACTAGTATATGGTGGGCTCCAGTACCAAGTAAAGGTATATGCTAATGAGTTCTATGGTTTACTATCGCCAGTCTGGGTCAAACACTCAAGTGTCTCTAGGAAAGGAACCGAACTACTCACTAGGTCCTAGCTAACTCGATCCCAAGTTAAATATCTCACTCTATTCCATAATGGTATAGGATTCTAGGTGCCTCAAACATATGGTAGCTCCATAGACATGTCTCCAAGATCATCATGATTTGACTCTACCATTAGTGGCCAGCCTATGGAATAGCCAATCAATGATGTGTCTAAGAGATGGCTCCTAAGTAGCTCTAGTTCAATCAACTTACAGTAGGCATTTATTTCTCGATACTGTACTAGTCATTCACTTCTAAATGGATGGGGTTCAAGTAGCCCAAAGAACCACATCTCTGCTCAAGTCTACGAGGATACTCATAATGAGGTTTGACACATGTCTCATCTGCTCTTCAGTGGTGTGTGACATGCCATCCCATACCGATTTGTAGTACTAATCTTGACTCACATGACTACTACTATTGTGGTAAACTCTGAAGCAAAACTGTCAGTTAAGATGAGCAAACATGGCCTCTATCTGGTAAACATGATCCAGTCAACATGATCTGGTTTGACAAAAGTCCCTGTCTGCGTTGCTCCCAAGCTTGGGTGAAGTTGTCTTCTCCAGACTGGTCTATCATCAGCTACCTGCACTGTAAGTCCTAAATAGTACCACGAAGGTACCTCCTATACTTGGGGCAAAGGCTCAATCTTATGTCCCTAGTTAAGGACCTAATCGTGCTAGCAAAGCACAAGGAAAACATTGTCTCCCTAATGGATGCTCCCTCACCAAATCCATCATCTATGCTAAATTCTAATACAAGTCAAACTCCTCTCACTGGCTAGGCAAGACATGAAATGAGTTAAACTATGTATCCGATCATTTGCTAACAATCTGACCTGTGTGACCCTAGCTATGGTCACATGTACGCTGTTACGCTTACAGAACAATCTGACAACTATGGTCATCCTATTTGGATATCATATTGTCTTGTTCTTATACTCTATCTATATACATCCCTAGAAGACTCACGAACACTGTGTAATGATCCCCATAAAACTATCACTAACGCTATCTTTCAATACACATCTTTCCTAGGGACGTCAAGTCAAGGCGATGGTATCCAAGATGGCTGGTAAAGTCAATCATGTGCCATCACATCCAAATAACTCTACTGCACCTAACTTTTCTCTGCCTAGATGATGTTACGGTAGCTACATCTTGTCCTCAATATCTGACCCAATTCTCCTCTCAATGCTATGACATGCGGTCTCTATGCAAAGCTAAGAACATCCTCAAGTAGTTGTCCTCTTGTAAGGTGAGGTAACTACTTTGCCCTTCTACAAAAATTGCTCCACTCGGTCGACAGTAGTGCAATATAAGGACGGTGGTTATGCATCACGGACGGCAGTAGTGCACATTCGGTTGGTGGTAGTATATCACAATCGGTGGTTGGGTAACACAAATGGCGGTAGTGTTATTTGGTCAGTGGTAGTGCATCACAGTCAGTGGTTGGGCAACATGGACAGTAGTTGTGCATTATGAACAATGGCTGTTCTACTCGGACATCGGTTGTGCTACTCGGACAGTGGTTGTGCTACTTGGGTGGCGGTTGGGCTACTCAGGTGGCGGTTGTGCTATCTAGGTACTGAAGCCTGATCCAAATCATGTACAACATGAAGCCATTACTATCTCTAGCATGTTCATATCCATGTGTCTGTCTTCCTAAAGGTAGCTGCTATTATCTCAGATTAGGTTATCCAACCACTTGTGTTTGATCTACAGGGGTCTGGATCATAGGGGTCACATATACGATGTAAAGATAATATTAAGCCCACACTAGTCTCCTAGAATATGGAGTAACTATTCCCATAAGCACTGATTGGTTCTCAATAGCAATCATGGATCTGGTCTTGGCAGATCGAGTGAAATCCGGTCAACCATCTAAATCCATGGTCGAACGTAATCTCGACATTCTCAATGTGTTCATGCCTCTATATATTGAAGAATGGAAAATAACACTGTGAAGACAGATATAAACCAGTGGAAGAGGTGGAGGGGCTGAAGCGTGGGTGGAACTATAGATCCACCTCGCTACTCATCCTCATCCACTGTTATCTCCTCGAAGTGGTCCATCTCAAGTCATCTATCCAAGCTTTCATCTGTGCTCCAAGTACCTCAGTGGCTCCACTGTCATAACTACATCCTTCATCTACAATAATTTGTCTGAAGGTCCAAGTTCTCCAAGGTAGACCTTCGACCATGCCTAATGGATCTATTTAAGGAACTCGATGGTCCATGTTCATATGTCATGTAACT
>JAURVB010006741.1:0-12462 GCA_033002965.1 Piper betle | reverse complement strand
AATTAAACAACAAATAAAATCTTGAGCTGAAGAGCTTGGATTTTATAGTGCTAAGTACAATTACTAGCAAAAGAGTTAGATCCCCATAAAACTTGGACCCTTGTAAGACCATAAGTGAACAACTATAACAGAAATGATTCAATGCAATAAGAAGTAACAAATAAGCATGCACAAAAAAGAATAGGTGAGGCAATAAATAATTCAAATGAGTACAATGTAATGAACCTAAGTTATCTCTTCAAAAGTAGTTAACCAAATTCAAGATGTACAGTCCATATAAATTTATAAATAGGAGTTTCCCTAGTAGGTATTACATGCGAGATTGTAATATCCTTTCCAAAATTTATGTTAGTATCACATCCCATACTTAGTCGGGTATGATCCAATATATTCAACGTTTGAGCAAAATTTCTTATTATAACTTTAATATATTTTTGAGGATAAAATGCCCAAGTTGGGGATATTGTGAAACCCCAAAAACAAGTAGGTTATTTTATCTTAAAATGAATCTTAAATATTATTAATTTATTTTATTTTAATAATATTTATGGATTGTTTCTAATAAGCTTTATTTATTGCCTTTTTATATTTTATTATTATGGAATGTGTAAACTTATTATTGTCTTTTCATATTTTGTTATTATAGAATGTTTATGTATTTATTATCTTTTCGTATTTCACTATTATAGAATGTGTAAGCATATTATTGTCTTTTAGTATTTCGTTATTATAGAATGTGTATGTATTTATGACTAATATATTATAACTTTTCATTTCTTATTTTTTTGTCATTTTTACATAAAAAACTATGTCTATATAAGCATATCCTTGTCAACCCCGAGTAGGGAAAGTTGTGTGAAACAACAACCTTTGTTGAGTTTTTCAACATGGTTGTTGGTTCCAAAGCTTTTCAGAATTTACCATTTAAGTTGGTTGCATGTTGACATACCCGTATGCCAACCATACTTTCAACTGCATATTTTCTTATATTAAGTTATTAGTAGACTTCTAGTTTGATTTAGTGGTTATGAGTTACCATGTTAGCCAATGCACCAACACTTATATGTGTGTTTCTTTGTATTAGTAGACTTCTAATTTGATTTAGTGGTCATGGGTTACAATGTCGGCCCATGCATCAACACTTATATATACGCGTATGTGTACTTTCTATATGATCCTAATAGAATGAGCATGTTACTATTAATTAGATTTCAGTACATGTTTATGTTTATGTATGATACGGGCATGTTACCGTTGACTAGATTCCAGTACATGTACATGTTTATGTATAATACGGGCATGTTACCTGTAACGACCCAGCCCAAAGTGCAACGTAATGGGCTAAGTCATCTCTTTAAAATGGGTACCCCAGAAGTTAAAGATCTATAGTCCATTCCCACTTATAAACAGGATCTTCTCCCAGTAGGTATTAGATGTGGGACTAAGTTGAGGGATCTCACAATCCACCCACCTTAGGGAATTGCGTCCCCGAAATGCCTATTCTTGGCCCGTTGCTAGCCCCAGTCCACGACCTTTCTGGCCCGTGACTGGCAGCCTAGCCAACGTTTCTAATCTAGCCCACCATCTAACACGAAACCAGTTTGGCTCTGATACCATTTATAACGACCCGGTCCAAAGTGCAACGTAATGAGCCAAGTCATTTCTTTAAAATGGGTACCCCGAAAGTTAAAGATCTATAGTCCATTCCCACTTATAAATAGGATCTTCTCCCAGTAGGTATTAGATGTGGGACTAAGTTGAGGGATCTCACAATCCACCCACCTTAGGAAATTTCGTCCTCAAAATGCCTATTTTTGGCCCGTTGCTAGCCCCAACCCACATCCTTTCTGGCCCATGACCGGCAGCCTAGCCAACATTTCTAGTCTTGGCCCGTTTCTAACCCCAGCCCACGACCATTTTTGGCATGTGACCGGTAGCCTAACCAATGTCCCTAGTCCATCCCACTATCTAACACAGAACCAGGTCGGCTCTGATACCATTTATAACGACCCGGTCCAAAGTGCAACGTAATGGGCCAAGTCATTTCTTTAAAATGGGTACCCCAAAAGTTAAAAATCTATAGTCCATTCCCACTTATAAATAGGATCTTCTCCCAGTAGGTATTAGATGTGGGACTAAGTTGAGGGATCTCACAATCCACCCACCTTAGGAAATTTCGTCCTCGAAATGCCTATATTTGGCCCGTTGCTAGCCCCAACCCACGTCCTTTCTGGCCCGTGACCAGCAGCCTAGCCAACGTTTCTAGTTTGGCCCGTTTCTAACCCCAGCCCACGACCATTTTTGGCATGTGACCGGCAGCCTAACCAATGTCCCTAGTCCATCCCACTATCTAACACAGAACCAGGTCGGCTCTGATACCATTTATAACGACCCAGCCCAAAGTGCAACGTAATGGGCTAAGTCATTTCTTTAAAATGGGTACCCCGGAAGTTAAAGATCTATAGTCCATTCCCACTTATAAACAGGATCTTCTCCCAGTAGGTATTAGATGTGGGACTAAGTTGAGGTATCTCACATTACCATCAACTAGATTCTTGTATACGTATATGTTTATGTATGATACGAGCATGTAACTGTCGAATAGATTCTGGTCTATGTATATATTTATGTAAGATACGGTCATGTTACCATCGACTAGATTCAGGTACGTGTATATGTTTTGACACGTTGTATGCTCCATTGAGTTGTCTGGGCTGCACATGGTGCCATTGTGTGTTCTAGCATAGTATGTATGTTTTGTATGTATCTATAATTTTAGTTGGCTGAGTGGTTCTGACCTATGCTTTGGAATTCCACTTCCGTGAAATTTGTACAATAGTTAAATTATTAACTTAATGAATTTTGAACATTGCACTTCGGCCAGCCACTAGACCAAAAAAATTGCGATGCTACAGAGACTAAGTTGAGGGATCTCACAATCCACCCACTTCAAGAAATTTCGTACCCAAAAATTTCATACCCAAAATTCCTACACTTGGTCCATTGCTAACCCTAGCCCATGACTTTCTTTGGCCGGTGACCGGTAGCCTTGCCAACGTCCCTAGTCTAGCACACCATCTAACATGGAACCAAAAGGCTCTGATACCATTTGTAAATGACCCGAACCAAAGTGCAAAAAGTGTTTAAGTAAGTTAGAAATCTATAGTCCATTCTCACTTATGAGTAGGATCTTACCTTAGTAGGCATTAGATGTGTGACTAAATTGAGGGATCTCACAATTATTGTCCTCAATTTAGTCCCATATCTAATGCCTACTAGCGTAAGATCTTACTCATAAGTGAGAATGGACTATAGATCTTTATCTTGGTTAACCACTTTTAAAGAGATGACTTAGCACATTACTTTGCACTTTGGGCCTGGTCATTTACAAATGGTATCAGAGCTTCATGGTTTCGTGTTAAATGGTGGGTTGCACTAAGTGATATTGTCTAGATTGCTATTCATGTGCCAAAGAAGGTCGTGGGCTGGGGCAAACAATGTATCAAGTGTAGGAATTTTGGGCATGAAATTTCATAAGGTGGGTGGATTGTGCGATCCTTCAACTTAATCTCACATGTAATACTTACCATGGTAGATCTTGTTTATAAGTGGGAATGAACTATATATCTTCAACTTGGTTAACCACTTTTGAACAAATGACTTAGCCCATTAGTTTGTACTTCGGGCCAGGTCATTTACATGTGGTATCAAAGCCGTGTTTCCCACAGAACCTTACTTTGTTGAAAGGCTAAGAGTCTACTGTCCCTAGGATAAATTTTTTTATATAAGCATTTATCATTATTTTATGTTATTAATTTTCATTGTTTTAGATGGTAAGTATTTATACGTGTATACAAAATGGGTTGCGGCACCCATGCGAGTCAATGTTAAGGGACTACTTTCGACAACTTCATGTGGTCATAGGGACAAGAGGGGTGTCCAATTCAGTTTTTATGGATAAAATAGTATCTAAAACCTTAGAGGTTGCTCAAGTTTGAAAGTACAAATGGTAAGGACAAGATTGGACTAATCCAAGAGGTAGAAGTGTTAGGTTGGGAAGTTGGTGTAAGAGAGATACTAGGTAGTTCAAGATATTTCTTGCTAAAAAAAATTTGTGGATACGGTTTACCATTATTAAATTATATGACACTAAAGAAGAATGACCACTAGATGATATGAAAATTTGGATAATTGTTAAATAATTAGAAAATAAATGTGGAAGAAATTGATAGGAAGCTTTATATCATACATTATGCATAACTATGTACTTTTTTATTGCAAAAAGAAAAAATTAAAGGTAAGAAAAGGAAGAAGAAAGAGATGAACTAACACCAATTGTGCTATTAATGGTGAGGAAATATTTTTAATAATTGATGATCACAAATTTCCCTAGTGAGGATTGAGGTGGCGACTTTTAGATTAGGAACAAGTTGTAAGTCGAAGGGCAAATTAAAAAGGGAACCTTTGGAAGGATATGAGACGCCAAGGTAACACATAGCTAATTGATTTACAGAGGCATACCTTTAGCATACTCAAAGGTTCTATTTAGTTAGATGACATTCTAGAAGTGTGTTGATCTCAGATTAACACATAAGCAGCACTATGGGATGGTGTGTCATACTAGGTGCACATGACACTTAACCAAAGAGCGTATATAGGACACCTAGCTAGTATGGGTAGTATGAGACACTTGTGCGATCTAGATGATAGTGCTATGGGACAATGTGTCCCACTTTAGCTAAGCATATGAGTGACAATGCTTAAATCGATAAAAAATGCCAATGAATTGTAGTCTACTATGTGGAAAGTGTTAAGCGTTTAAAATATATAATATTCACCCATGTTTTTAATATGATTTTATACTTCCCGGGTATAAACATTATTAATTAAGTAATATTTTACTTTATTTTTTTAGTTAATTAATATTTTATTATATATGCTTAACTTTGATGTTTTAATGCAGAAAAAGATGAATAAATTAAGCTTTGGATTTGATTGGTCATGACACTTGGCGCCACCCAATGACTACAATGTATGGTGTTCAATGTAGTCGAACAGTTGGAAATGTAAAGGGACATTATAATTAATTAGATTACGTCGATTTGTGAACACCCTCTTCGAATTCTTGTATCTCCACTTCTATATAAAGGGGTGGTCATTTGTTGTTGATCATATCTCATCTCTTGGCTTCAGATTGTAGTAGAAGTAGTAGTTTTAGTTTTTGTAATCTCTTTCTCTTCGTGATAAAAATTAGTTTCTTTTTTATATTATTTTCTATTTTTATTATGGAGTAGTCTTTTATTTCGTTCTAGAGAAGAATGGAACTTAACATGATTTAATTGAATTTATTTCAAGCTTTTATTCTTTTATTCAATTGTATTGTTTGAATTATCATATTCTTAATGCTAAGAATAGATTGATCACCTATTTCTTAGATCATGAGGTTTAATTAGATTTCGGGAGAAATTAATTAGATTAGTCATTGATAATTCATCATACGACGAGTCTTTTGACTTGTTTGTTGTTGTGGTCGGAAGATACACAACACCGTATGCGGTTGTAAAGCAATTCTTAATGCGTTATTTTGTTGATTAATCAATTATCACCGGGAGGTAGAAATTGAGGCAAAATAATAGAAGCATGAAGGAGCGGGAGCCACCATGTCATATAATTATCCTAGATCGACAATCCGAGGGAATGAAAGATAAGAGTAAGATATGATGAAGGTTAAATTCATATTAAGGGAAATTCGACTCTAGAACGAGTTTTATAATTTTAACTTCGCTTTTTATTTAAGTTATTCCGTTATGTTAATTATTTCTGTTTTGTTCTTAATTTTATTTCCTTTAATTAATTATAGGAAATTCATCTCCTGTGGGACGATACTTGAATTTATTATTATATTACTTGTTTCACCGTGTACACTAGCATGCTATTAAAATTATTTGAACAGAAAGATAGGAGTTTATGGGAAGTAAAGACACCAATGAAACATAAAGATATGTATAGAGTCATATCAAATGACTACTCAATACAATAGAGGATCAACTTTTGAAATGTCCTTGAACAATTTGGCTTTAGGGCGTAAAAGTAGTGAATAAGTAAATCAAAATGACTCATGTGTTCAACCAGCACAAAGTAGAAGTGGAAGAAAATTGTAAATCATAATTTTACTAAAAGAACTTGAATAGGAAAATATGAATATATTTAAACTAACTCCTATAGAGCTAGTTACAAGTATATCAAATCATCATGGAAGAAATGGAAGAAATGCCTAACATAGTTTAAGCTGAAAGTTAGACAATTGAGTAATTTCCTCTGAATAACCCTAATATATTTTTGAGGATGAAAATTCCTAAGTTGGGGAGAATGTAAAACTATAAAAATAACTAGGTTATTTTATTTAAAGTTTTGTAAATCTTGGAACAATTCTTAAAAATTATTGAATTAAACTATTGCCTTCCAAATCTTACTTAGTTAATTCTTATTTGAAAAAAATAAGAATAATAAAAAAATATTAAAAAATTAAAACATAAAACAATAAAAAATAAAGTATTAATCCTTTTGGATCAACAAAGTAGGTGCTATGAGTGATAAAGTCTAATCGGTGTGACTAGACATTTTGGTTATCAGATAGTGTAGTTTTTGGAGATTGGGTAGGCTAGGTCTTGTGAGTGGATAATGATTGTTGGGCATTAGAGGATGTGGGGGAGATTTTAAGCAAGTTAGACACTAGGCATGTTAAAACTATTTTGGGCGAGTCTTCATGTTTTTCATCGTCGCCGCCTCTTCTATCCTCTCCATTCCTTTTGGCATCAACCTCCCTCTACTCCTCTACATTCCCTCTTCCTTGATATGCTTTCTTTTCATCTCCTTGTTTCTTTTCCCCCTCTTCATGCATGCATCTCTATGTTATTTATTATTTCTTTTGATTGTGAAGATTTGTTTGATTTTTCTTGTTTGAATGTGATTGCATATCATAGCATCCATTTAGAACAACGTTGCATCTCATCCATGCATTGAATTCATGCATCACCATCTTGGGATGCCGAGGTTAGATTAGCGAGTCAAATAGATTAGCGAACAATTCGGTCTCCAATAACATTTTCATGTTGGTTCGCGGGTGAACCTAAATGAGGGTTACAGTCTTAGTATCAGAGCTAACCCTTGGTTGAATGTGTGCAAATGTGTGCAAAAGGTTCTTCTAGTTTTACTGACAGGTATTTTTCTGTCTTAATGCTTTTGGTTTGCATATTTTCTTATTAATCAGTGGCGTGATAGGGTGTTCGTGGTAGAGCAGAGATTACTAGCATGATGGTGAAATAGACTTGTAGGATGCAGATTAGATCCCCATGACCTCCATTGCCTAGACAGGATGGTCCCACCATGGTCATAGTGACACAACATTTAGTCGACCAAGGACTACCATTCCCCTCGGTGGGGGCCGTCGCTGCAATAGTCACCACAGTACTAGTAGTTGACAGAAGAGATAGAAACATTTGCCAGATTGGGATACAAATGCAACAAAACCAATAGGAATTTAGGAGAGAGCTCAGATAGATAGCCCTCTTGGTAGCTAGAGTTGAGAAGAGACCAGTAGTGGATGATGAGGGACGAGGTGAACAGCAGTTCCCATAGGCCATCCACCGCCGCCTCCTCCTCCATCGCTGCACTAGAGGACTACTCCAACAATGACTCATTTATTTGCACTACTTCAAGCAAGAATGGGACCAGATGTCAATGGACCTGCATTAGTAAGTAGCAGATAAAGTGCAGGTGGAAGTGGAACTACAAGATTTGACAGTGTACCAGCAGATACAGGACCATAGTTTCTGCAATATGAACTAGGAGAAGGATTTAACAGATCAGCGGATGCAAGTAATTTGGAATTGTGGCAATATGAAAAGGTTTGTGAAGAATGGTGGATGACCATTCTTTGGGAAGTTGCATGCAGTAGAGGCATTCCTATAGACATCATCAGCCATAGGACTGTTTGGTCTATACATGGTACGCATCATTACAGGGTACGGTTAGATATCATCAAGCATGCATTAGTGGAATGTTTCGCATGCCCAATGGACCATAGGGTATGCATCATTACAGGGTCATTCCAAGATGAAGCTAGAATATGGTGGGATTCAGTGCATAATTCTAGATTTGCCCTCCATCAACCTTAGTACATCATCTGGGAAGTGTTAAGAGTGGAGTTTGATGGAAAGTACTTTCTACCAAATATCAGGAAGAGAAAGGAAAAGGAATTACGACCCTGCTTCTCTGTCCCATGATAGTGGTATAGTATGACATCAGGTTCAAAGCTCTGGAAAGATTTATACTAGATTTGGTTCCCACCGAAGGAAGGAGAATAGGAAAATTTTATAAAGGCCTTCATCATGAGATTAGAATGGCCTATTTGGATTGGAAGTTTGCCACCTTTGGTGATGTAGTGAGAGCTGCTTGTGAGGTAGAGTGAGTTATAGCTACTCGAATCCTCGTTGAGATTTTTAGCAAATGTAGAAACATCCAAGGCCATATTAGCCAGAGTAGGTAGCACAACAGAGATGTCAAACATAAGTACCAGTTTCCATGAGGGCTATAGATGAACAATTCCAGGGCTATAGACCACTTTTCTGTCAGAATTGCAAACGTCATGATGGAGGTGAGTGCAAATGAGGCATGAACTCATGTTATAGTTGTTGTCAACCAGGACATCGAGCCACAAAGTGCAGAGTAGGCACTAATGTATGCTATAGTTATGGTCAGCCAAGCCATAGAGCCACAACCTATCCAATTGGCTAGACCACCAGTTGACTCTCCCAATGCCTCAACAGAGACTTGCACTCCCAACTCCCTAGCATTAGAAACTACATGGAAGCCAATAGGGCCATGGTCAAGGCCAGAGAGGTAGAGACCAACAGCCACTAAGACAGCAGCATAGGGGATAGAATGAGAGAGGGTATATGGCTGCAAGGCAGGCTAGACACCCAAGGGGTAGACAACATGCACTACCAGCTCAGAATCAAAAGGAACAAAATATGGCGGTACCACCAATAGCATCTCCTGACCCAATAGAGCAACTTCCTTTGAGGGTGTCCGTTGCCACAGTGGTAGAGGCACCTGAGGACACTATAGTTGTGACAGGTACACTTTGAGTAGGCTCTATACTTGGATGAGTCTTATTTGATTCTAGCCGCACTCACTCATTTATTTCATACACGCACACAAGTAGAATTGGTTGTAAGATAGAAGAGTTAGGACATACACTATTAGTGTCCACTTCCATCTGTAGTGTGATAGCTATGGGTGAGTGCATGCATAATGTCCCTCATGGGATTCAATAGCGACAACTTCTAGCTAATTAGATATTGTTCAAGCTACAAGAATTTGATGTGATATTTGGAATGAACGAGATGTCTAAGCAAGGAGCCATGATAGATTGCCAAAGAAAGAAGATGATTTTTAGCCATGGAAGACACCACTTTCTCGGGTAGAGATAAAGAACAAAGATGGTATCATATCAGAATGCAGTGAGACATAGAGACCGAAGCAGTGAGCTGATAATGACAACATTAGTTTTGGCAAAGTAGAGTAGTTCTGGGGACCAGGCAAAGCAGAGTAGTTCAGGGGACAAGCCGAGCATTTAGTAGATTCCAGTGCTTAGAGAAATTACAACATATTCCTAGAGGAGATTACTGGATTGCTACCAGACAGAGAAGTAGACCTTGCCATTGAGTTGATGCCAAGCACAACACTGATCTCTAGAGCTCTATACAGAATGGCACCTCTTTAGCTCAAGGAATTCAAGGAATAGTTACATACACTATCGGAAGGATTCATCAGACCGAGTGTCTCCATTGGAGCAAAGCAAACATGTCATTTTTCGAAAATTCATATCTCTTGGAATATATGTTAGAAAATTAAAATTTTTAATATAAAAGCTGAACATCTTAAGAAAACCAACAAAAAGAAATAGGTAAAATAAAGGTCTAGAGAGCAAGATATGACTATTTTTAGTCAACCATATAACTAAGTTATTAGATGATGATGTGGAGGGGTAGAATTAACTTTTTACAATTGTATAAAACACAAATATTTTAATATGACGAAATTATGGTAAATAATAAAGTTTAAAAATGTGTCTTTAAGATTTAGAACTCCTATTTAACGTTGTATTAAGAAGTAAATATCCCTTTTAGATAAATTCAAGTCATATTATGATTTAATTAATTAATTAAAGCAGAATACCAAAATACTTACAAAAAGGGTGGTGTGTTGCCATCTATAAATTTCTAGAGAGTGGGTGATGACCTCTCTCTAAATTTTTGCTCGTAGGCGACACCTTAAGGGGAGAAAAGGGAGTTAGGGTTTGCTTGGTTCGCCTTCTTTTGTCAATTTTCTCTCTCAAGTCATCATTAATTTTGTTTTGTTATGTGGAAGAATGTGATGTACGACGAATTTATAAGGTTCGGATTCGTTGTATGTGTGATTGTTCATGTAAAGAATATGTTTTGCACGTAATTATTTTTGTCTGCATGTTTTGTATCATTGCCTTGATTAGTTTATTTAATTTTTAATCAATACCTGTAGATTTATTATAAATTCATACTTTTTGAAGTTTTTACATATTATTGTGTTCATTTAATATAGTAACTAGATTAATAAGTAGAAAATCTATCATTTTTACTCTTTAATGGTAAAATTTGTTGTAATAGATAATTGCATGAACACTTGTCATAGAGAGTTGTTTTATGATGTAATTAAATTGTTAGAATATTTAGAAATTTATTGTTGTTCACTTAAGAACCAAATCAGAAATGTTGCGATTGAGCCGACTCACATTCCAACTCAACCTCTGTTAACATAACATGTGGACACCCTCCCTTCTTCCCCTCTCTGTAACACCCTAATTTTTGTAATGAAAATGGAAGACATTATTAAATACCCGTTAAAACACATTAAACATAAATAAAAGTAAGAAAGTAAATAACTTTGCTTGTGCCCAAGTGAGTGTAGCATTTATTAGTCCTCCCACCAAAGTCGACTCAGGATTTCAATGACCTACATATATTATATGAAAACCATTAGTAACGAATGCTACTAGTCTGAAAGATAATGAATACAATCTGGCAAATGGGTAATACATTACGTACGAAAACTTATGAAACTTGAAGATTGCCTCATATTGGGCGGTAAGCAAACATACTTAAGCAATTACCGGCTCGTATGCAATGCTCATAATCATATTCATACACACATACAGCGCTTACGCCCTCACACCTTCCATATCAACTGCCATTGGTAGTCGAGTGGCAAAAAAATAGTTAAGGTAGTGCCACAATTTTCGGAAATGCGTTGCATTACCCAATACCGTCATACACCGCACTATCTTATGGTTTGAAAGAGTACTAGTGCGATTCATAGATATCTCCATACCGCTCACTCTCTTATTCGTGAAATCCATAAAGATGCACATACTAATATAATAGGCTTATGAAAGAGGCTTGTACTATATATTTCTAGAGCTTCAGTTTGAATACCAACAAGAGATCTCATCCTTGTAGTTATATTATACATGGATAGAAAACACAGCTAAATGGCCCGACATCGGAGGGATGCAATAAAACGCTGCCGATGTTGTCATACGTATAAAACATGATTAAACTCGACACGCAAGGAGTCAACTAGAGAGGGAGAGTCCTATGGACCTGTGATTTAAGCTCCAAGCGTATATGCACATGTGCGGCGAGCTCAAACTCCGAAACCTACATCGGAACCCACTACTAAATAAAATACTAATACTCTATATGATGCACACTGGTGGTGTGTGATCATATCATCAATACACCACAACAAAGAAAACAATCCTAACAAACCTATATCTAAACATATGCCACACAAATCGAGTTATAATAATAATAAATAATAAATAAATAAATAAAATACATTAATAGATTATTAGATAAAGAATAAGTACATAATTTTGAACAATACTTAAATCAGAAAATGACAATATAATTATATTATATAAATATACACGTAAACACGAAAAATATCAACATAAACTCATGTTGGTAAACATATAAGTAAATAAATAGAAATTAACAAACAAAAAGTTAATACTCATTAATAATGAATATTAATAATATCATAGTCATACAATACAAGCATACATAATTTAATATATATAAATAATAACATACATATATTGAACAAATAAATAAATAAAGAACTATATATATATATATATATATAGTTATACACACACACACACAATTTAATACACATAATATGACTAATAGTCATAGTTAAATATATTGTTAATAATAACAAATAATCTTATAAACATTCATCATATATGATAAACATATAAATAAAAACAAATAAATAATAATAATTTGACAAATAAATAAATAAAACAATAAATAAAGAAAAATTATTATAACGTCCAATCATGCTAAGTCATGT
>JAURVB010006740.1:0-11338 GCA_033002965.1 Piper betle | reverse complement strand
ATATTTTCTATGTTACTTCATTCACCAAAGTATATATTAGGAGTTATTAAAACATATTATTTTTCTTTTAGTTTAGTTAAATTAGTATTTTAAAGTAATACAAATTATATATTTATCATCTTTGAGTAACAAAAGGTAACATATATTGTTCGTCAAACCATGTGATCGAACCCCGGTCGAGCCCATGCCTTCACAACTAATCATCAAAAATATTCCATAGTTGGTTCCAAAATTTAAGAAAAGTAAGAAGAAGGAGATGATGAGAATGACTGGTGAGATTTGGAGGATTACAGGCGAGGATTCAATGATTGTAATCACTGTACAAGGGAAAAGTTCCTATAAAAGAACTATATTACCATGAAGAATGAGGGGGCTTGTTGAATTGAAGAAAAAAGCATAAGAGAGAGAAGCAAAAGGAGAAGAAAGAGAAGAGGATGAGTCCCTCACCAGGGATCTATCTCCGGCGACCCCCCTAGCCCACCCACCAGTGCATAGCAGGTGCCAGACATAATCCGGCTGACCACCACTACATGAACCTTGTCATGGCCAAGCCATCTGAAGGGTTGTGTTTTACTATTTTGTAAGTTATTTCAGTGCTATTTAGGCCTGTGCAGCCTCATTTACAGTGCAGTGAAGATGGAGCTTGGCCGCCTTTGAGGGTGTTACCAGAGTTCTGCTGCCTTAGCCCCGCCCAAAAGCTGCCCCTCACCGAAGCAGCCAGAGTTGCATTGCTGCCCCAGACGGTCGCCACCAACTCTTGAAGCCGCCAAGGAGCCCGACATGCTGCCTAGTTGCTGTTGTGATACCCATCTCTCTGCCCATTGAAGCCATTTGGAGTTGGAAGTAAGAGAGGAAGCTGCCATCCCTTGTTGCTGTTGTCACCGGCGTGAGAGAAGTCAGGCCAGCGCGAAAAGTTATTCCATGCTGCCAGAGCTGAGTCAGGCAAGAGAGAAGACGTTGTTGCTATTGTTGCCGTGAAGTTCTGCGAAGGAAAGGTTGTGACATTGACACCACCAAAGCCTCACCTTACCCTTGTTTGTTGCTGCCGGTTGTAGAGTGCTGCCAGTGCTTTTGGAGTAGTGCAGCCTTCTTCCCTCACCAAGCCGCCATCTTGCCATTGTAACGTCGTGATGAACACCCTCTAATTCCTCTGTTTTGCGCCGATTGGACCCAGAAAGCAAACGTTGTTGGTCTTGTAGAGAGAAGGAGCCTTTGCTTGCCGCTGTTGTTGAAGATGCCGAAGCTTGTATCCAGTTTGAAGCCCTGTTGATCATCGGCCTGCTGGACACTTTGCAGCTTTGCACTTAGCTGGAACGCCAAAGTCTGAGCCGAGGATTAGAAGTCCCCGAACAAGGGATGCTGTGCCGTTGGGTCGCTCAATGTGAAGAAGAGGACTGACACCCTCCTCAAGACTCCATCTTTGTTGAAAGTTGGAAACCTTCCAGCTGTCTCATCGTCATATGCCTGTGGAAATTATAACGCAAGTGTATGAGCGGAATCAAGTAATAAAAAGTGATAAAAAGTATCATCCCACGAAGAATGAGCAGTAGAAATTCCCAATTACCAAAACTAATTGAATTAATTGTACTTAAATAGAAATGAATTCAAAAAGTGATTAAATTATGGATTGAGACTAAACTGATCTAAATTCAATATTTAAATCAAATATTAACTTTAAGAAGACAAACCTAGGATTTTTAATTTTACTTACTGCTCTATATGATTAAAATTATAACTTCTACCTATGAATTGCACGTTTAGATAATTAACCACGAGAATTAATTATTTATAAAATTTCTCAATCCACCATAAACTTATCACTTGTACCAAACTCCTATATTTCTATAAAATTATTTATGTAAAATGATACTTTAAGTTCTATCCTTAACAGTTACCCAAGACATATGAGTATATCTCTATCTCACATGTGAATCACCTAAAACAGATGAACAAAGATTATTTCATTCAATGAAAAATTTAATCTTTTTATCTCTAGACAAGATTAAATCTCTAGATCTAACAATAAATGGCCGTCTAATGATAACATTAAGAACAAAATAAAATAGATGATCCAACATCACAATTACATAGATAAAATTTAATAACCTTTATTGATCCATACACTAGGTGTCACTGAAAATCTTAGAAAAGAATTTATTCCATAAAATATTTGATTAAACTCAAGAAATTCATCTGTGATATGAAAGACATCATTTAATTACAAAGAAAACTAAATAAAAATAAGAAAAATTCTTTTTGAGAAAGCGTCTTCTTCTTTTGATCCAACTTCTTTGTCGTTCCTTCTTGTCTTTTGTGCCATCACTTCACCGTCTAGTGTTGTTCTTTTTAAAACCCTAATCAAGTTTATAAATGATCAACCCAAATATTTTAAGTGGGGTCTACTAAGATCTCCAGAAATACCAAAAAAATTAGGTTTTCTACCGCCAACGCTCGAGCACTATAAATCCAGGTGCTTGAGCGCTCAGCTCTTAGCTATAACACTTTCTTAACAAAAAGGCTAGCGCTCGAGTGTTTTGTTCCTAGCGCTTGAGCACACTGCTCTCGGTTATAGTTTCCAGGTCACACTTTTTGGCCTGATTTTGCCCCGAATTCATTTCGGATCGACTTCTAACTCTTATACCCTGGTAAAATAACATTAATCTTTTACAGAGTTGTCACACCCCCAAACTTAAATATTTTCTAGTCCCGAGCAAAACCTAAACTAAACTCGACTCATTTCTCCACTCCACACAACCCATCCAACTAATCAATTTATAACTTCTCATTAGTGCACAAATATTATTCCTTGAAATGAAATAATAACATTCCAAAATTCACAAGATATCAAATTGCAAAATAAAAGTGCAAACATATTTCCCAATACGAAAAGAAAATAAAAAACTCCCAAACTTATCTTTCAAATTAGTTTAGAATTAGCTTATACCATCATCCAATACAATTAAATCAGATTCTCCATAAGTTTAAGTATCAATTTTCTCTCCACTAATATAAGTACATTGTCAATCAAAATCAATAGGACTTTTTAGGTTGTAACGGGGTTAGGCTAAAGGCTAAAAATTGATATCAGGATAAAAAATAATAAACCCTAACTGAAGACTCTTTCCAAGCTTAAAATAAATTAATTTAAATCCCTGTCACCAACAATTTCATCCACTCATTTACATTTTGCTTCAAAAACAAATATAATTGACAGAATAACCAAGAAACACCATTTTTTTTCTTTTTATTCAACTCCTTTTTCATATTCTTTTATTTGACTTATAAAATTTCAACACTTAAATAAAATTTTTTTCCATTTTTTTCAACTCCTTCATACCCTAAGATATCATTCTCATTTAATAATCAATTCATTCCAACCTTGGAAAAGTCAATAACTAAGGTTTTAGGTTAGGACAATTAACAAACAAAGAAAACATAAATGAAATAAAGGCCAAGTCTGTTATTATTATTATGGAAAACAAGCAGAATAGGTTAATTTTATAGCTCAAAATTGGCTGAAACAAGGATAAATAAGGATAGCTTGAAAGAACCTGGTTAACAAACTCACCTACATCACTTCTATCATTACAAGTTACTTATGATTTCGCCTTAAGAAAATTTTTACTAGAATTTTAGATCACTTTCTTCAATTATATTAACAATAGCATAAACATCATCTAAGCATCATCAAGATCAAAGCTGGGAGTTACATAAAAATTATATAGGAAAAAATATTCACAACTCAACCTCCACAATATAGAAATTGATGAGAATCTTTTCATATTAGATTATCAAACAAAGAAAAAATAATGAACATTTCTATCATCGACCAAATTAATAAGTTGGATGAGTCATATGAAATAAAGAAGAACACTAATGAAAGATACCTAAAAAAAATGCCACTAACAACTCCTAATTTATTTTAACATCAAGTAACCCCCCCCCCCCCCCCCCCCCAAAACTTAAACAATGTATTGTCCCAATGCAAAAAAAATTAGACTCTAAAATGACATAGGCTAAAAGGACTTCACTGTTAAAACAAAGTAATTGGAAGGGATAAAGCACAAACCAAAATAAAACTAGAAACTCCCAAATTAAAAACTAAATAACTTATCTAACAAAAAATAAACCAAAAATGCATGGGTTGCCTCCCATGAAGCGCTAAATTTATAGTAGTTAGCTTGACTATTCCAACATACCTAATGTGGGGTGAAAGTAACGAAGGTTCGGTTGTGCGGGAACATTACCTCCAAGATAAAGCTTAAGTCTTTGCCTATTAACTTTAAAAGTTGTACCTGAACCTTCATTGTAAGTTGCAACAGCTCCTTTGGGGAATACTTGTTGGATGTTGAAAGGGCCTAAAAATGCACACCTCAAATAGAATGAGAAGTTGTTTCAACTCCAAGGTCGGTGGGACTTCAATGTAAGGCTTGATCATAATCGATATTAAAGGTTGCAACTTCAAAGGCTCAAATCTATCTTGACCTCGAGTGAATGTTGGATTAGAATTTAGCAGCCATCGCATCCTCTGTTCATCACAATTGCCACTATGAAGCCTGTGTTGTTGCTGGTAGAAACAGTGACACAGTGTTTCGTCAAGACATTGATGCTGCATCACAACCGGATTATTGCCCGGGACCTTGCTGTCTCTTGAATTATCAAATTTTGTTGCTGCTGATCGCTTGTAGTTAGATGAAGGAGAAGGAGAGACTGGCAGCCATCGCCATCCTCTATTCGTCACAATTGTCCGATGATCTGCAACCCAACCAATGGATAGGTGAATTGCCTGATGTTGAGACACCAAAGAAGAGATCCATCAAGTCGTTGCTCCACCAGGATGTTGCACCAAAGCTTGACAGGTGAACTACTGGTTGTTAACCCACCAGAGCAAAGGACAACCATTGGAATAGAGGGCAACTAGGAGGAGAAAAGAAGGAAAAGACTTTCCCCTAGCCGCTGCTGGCCATGGTGTTGATCGCCAACAAATATTGCCGAATTCCAGATTGGGAGAATATTCATACCCATGGAGAGTTTGATTCAAAGACGACGAGGGAACTCAGACGAGGCAAGCACCCATTTACCCATCTAAGTGCTTGCCCGTATCTGATTTGCAGCCCCATGTATGGAGTCAAAGGATTAAAGTGGCAAAAGATTTCACTAAGATTTGTAATTTGCAAAGGAATTGAAAATTAGTGGATTGTGAGTATCAATCTCAGCGTGGATTGGACTTAGGGATTCAAGTTAAACCCTAGAGAAACCATGTAAAATTTTCTTGTACATTATTTTGCACCCGTGATATCTTATTTTGATCACATTATTTCTTTGCGGGGTAAGGGACGCCTCGGTCTTACCGAACTCTCAAAACCCAGATCAAAAAAGGGGTCTGGGGGGGCAGACGATCCTGTGCCTGAACATATTTTTGGCGACTCCACTGGGGACTGTCGAGAGGTAGCAATGAAGTTCGAAAGAGGTAGTATTTACGCCCGAGACAAGAAATTTTACAAAGCAAAAGGCGCTAGTGAAGGAGAACCTTCCGATGCACTTGCAACAACGTCTGTAATACCCCCAATCTGGTTTACTCTCAACCTGGACCAGAACTGTTACAAAGGATCGAACTACTCGTAAACCGATTAAGTTGGCTGACCCAAAACCTAAACGGCTACGACATAACCCTCTCGACGTCTCAAGATGGAGCACGCCGCTAATGCGCAAACAATATATGAATGAGATGCAAAACCCTAACAGGATACTACGTGAATGTCATGATAATAACCACACACCAAAATAATTAAAATAGCAACAAAATTCATAAAAATCCTAGAATAAAACGGACAGAGTCTCCCCTAAAAGTGCAATAAGGGGACGACCTGTTAAAATACAGCACAATATAGTATATATATAAAACAATAATTTATATCGCAATAGAATTCAAATCATCCACACATATTGTAATTGGCATCTCGCCCACCTGCAATTCATGCTCATCATGTTTTTGTTCATTTTCAACTCAACATAGCTGATCATTCCTGGACATTAGAACATTTCCAAAACATTTCTAAGAAACAAGTAAGACACCTACAAGCCTCACAAACACATGCATATATACACAAACATGTAAATCTAATACAACAGCCAATCACATCACATCTTACGCAAAAGTCGGCGCGGCGCCAGGTATGTGTGTGCAATGCAAACGCTAATCCTTCGTCAAGGCCGGCATACACCATTCATCGTCCTCACCTACATATAGTAGAAAAACGTCAGCAACGGGTGTCACTGGTCCGGAAATAACTAGTATCAAACTGGAACATGAGAGCAAACTCTCATGGAAAGCAAACAATCATATATCTTCCTCAAGAACTCTCATAAGGGCAACTACAAAGGAGCCGTTGAGCAGCTGACTCAACAGCATCCTGATCTATCTGGTACTGTGCCACTCACGACACTTCTTTTTCAGTACTTCACGTAAAACTTTATCCTAAGCCCTCTCCGAACCTCCATATTACTCCTGGCCTTGAGCACGAAGGCCGAGCACTCTCAGGCAGTCGCCTTTAGTACCCTTTGAACCACAAGTCCGGACATGCGCTGTACTAAACAGTACCCGTAAACCTCCACGTTCTCCGGGTGTGAGGAACTCAAACGCGGAGTTGTCAGGATCCCTCGGGAATGGAACAGTCCGCTGGCACTAATCCAGAGCCCGCTTTGACTGGCACGGCATCCGCTCATGGCACGTGCAAGTCGATTCATCTTCTCTTGTCTCACTGAAAACTCGATAAAACTATTTATAGGGCTGGGTCGGGATTTATTATAATAGGCCCGAAGGCAACTTGAGGTGGATCTTATTTTCGAAAACAAACTCGAGGGATCTCATCCTCGAGGGTTATTAATTCCGAAAACAATCGACCAGATGACACGTGTTAGGTGGGGTCCGATAAATCATCCACCTGACACGTCCTACGATCAATAAATCAAATCACCGATAGAGTAGAGCGATAAAACCTGAGAAGCGTGTCCTAACGGACCTGTCAGAAGCTCCAAGCGCAGTCTCGTGCCTAGACGGCGAGCTCCTGCAACGAACCTACATGAACATAACTATTTACTAACGCCCATACATATATGATGCACGCCTATATAACTAATATATCCACATGCATACATGAATCTAATCAAACATGACAATCATCTCGACAATCACACTAAATCTCTAATTGTCAAGCAAGTTAATAATTTTATGATTTCCTACGTTACTTATTACCTAACACTTTTAATTCCAATTTCAAAGTATACCTATTCTAATTTGGTGACAATGGTTTAATCAATTTAATCCGTTTAACTTAATACTAGCATGCAAAACCTAAATCATGCAAATTCATAAATTAACTAGTTAACAAGCATTTAATTAACTATTCAATTGTTTACTAACAATTCCATTAGCCAGCATTTACATCACGCAACACAATCTACGCTAATCATCACATGTTTATCATAATTCACAGTTAATTAAACTAAAATCATGAAATTAATAAAATTAATTTCAATACGCTACCATGACCACAACATGTATGTAATAATTCTAAAAAAGAAGGAAGAACCACCTCATGATCGGCGCTGAAATCGGTGCCGACGGACAAAGGCGGTCAAGGCGCGCCGGCGATTTTCCGGCGACTGTGCTGGCGGTTTTCCGGCAGTTCCGATGGTTTTCGGCGACTGCTCCGGCGGGGCAATCGGAGGTAGGGGTTAGCACCGTCTCGGCGAGCTTGACCCAATGGTGGTGACAACAAGGGCAGCCGTGGCGGCGATGGCCACCGACGGCGGCATCGAGTGCGGTCGGGGCGGTCGGTCGCTCCGATCAAACCCACGGCCGGCCTCGACGGCGGCGCTAGGTAAGGGGGAAAGGTAGGGGAAGTCGAGGGGAGAGCTTCGACGTCACGGCGGCGGCGGTCCGGCGCAGACGGCGGCAGAATCACGTCGGGAACAGCCGTGAAATCGAGGGCGATTTCCGGCGTCGCGACGGCTGGACGGTGGCCGGGCGTGGTCGAGGCGGCAAGGCGACGGCACGGCCGGGCTGGGCGGCGTCGATCGGCGGCGAGGTGGCATCGGCGGCGGTGGCAAAAGCTCAAGGGCGGCGGTGGTGAAGATGTCGGGGTTTGGGGAGGGAGATGAGAAGTATAGGGCGGTGGCAAAGTTGTAAATAAGACTTGACTCGACACCGGCTCGAGTCAAGAATAATAACTAACTCGGAATAAATTCCTAGAAAAATCCAAAAAAATTGGGAAAAATCCCATAAAATCAAACAAAACAACACAACATCCAAATGACATGCTGGATAACTAATAACCCACCCGAATACCATCTAACGCGTCCTAATGCGTTATTCGGCCTAAACTAATTCTACGGTCACAACATGAAAAAAAATAAATCATCAACTGTATACTCTCATATCTACTGATAACTCAGTCTGCTGATGCGTATCTGACGCTATCATCGATACTTGGGTATACATGAACCCTCATAGCACGTGCACACGGTCGGCCTCGGCCCCGCACACGTGTTCTGAAAGCTGAACTGACTCGAACCACGGTCAAACCGACCGGCTAACGACTATAAAACCCTGACTCGAGTCGCGGGTTTTACAAAATCAACCTGAAATACAAGTACAATCCATTGTAAATGTGGGCGAGCCAACTACCTTGCAACATGAGAAACCCAAACTCGAATGAAGAACTTTGAGTACAGATTAGACAACTTGAATCAACACTTGATGATGCACTCGCCTTAAATATGCGAGCCTTCGTCGCAATGTAAAGTGCATCCAGAAGAGAAGATGCCAACCCAGCAAACCGGCGAAGTCCAGACAAAATGGACCAGCTAGCTAACCAATCGATAGCAAGCATTCTTACGGCACCACAGGAAAGGCCTTTAGTGACCACCCCAACTAGTGTGGATTTGTCAAACAACCTTCGAGTAAATAACATGTTTTCTCATGTCTCGAGATCCATGTCACAAGCATCACCTTTGATAATTTTGCCATCCGAACCAAGTTGGATGCAACACTATTCCACTATGCATCCGAATCAGACTGAACATAGCCCACTCCCATATTCAATATGGTTTCCATAGCCGCCTCACTACTGGCTACCATACCCATACCCATGGTACAACCTTGCGATCCCCTAATCTTCGGTTTCTATGGCATTTCCACCATCGATTACCACCATGGTGCCCATCCCTATGACACTGCCTTTGGTGTCAATGATTCGACCATCAATTCCTGCCACAGTAGCCCCACTACCAAGTAGTTATCCTCAATCACTATATCCTATAACTATTCCAGTAGTGCCGATTACACCAATTGTATCGGTTCAAGATGCTCACTTTGATGAGTTGAAAGCTGTAATGGATGCACAATTTGCATTGATTGCCGCACTGATAGTGCATAAGAATAAAGAACCAAGTGAAGTAGTAAAATGTCTCCATACCTTAGTTGATGAAGATTACACATAAAATTTGCCAGAAAAATAAAAGCTCCCAACCTTCATAAAATTCGACGGAGATGGCAATCCTGGAGATCACATTACAATCTTTGAGATTGAGTGTGGAGCAATTGCAAAAAATGAGAAGTTAAAGTTGGAGCAATTTCTTGCATCCCTCAATGACAATGCCTTAAGATGGTTCAATAACCGCCCTCTCGAATCAATTAGTTTATAAGATAAGTTTGTTAAACAATTCACAAAACATTTTCTGACAATGGAAATCCCAGTAAAGATAAAACACTTGCGACAGTGTTGAAAAGAACTGGGTGAGCAGTTTGCAATATATGTGAAGAGGTTTAGAAGCCTAACGTCTTAGATGAAAGAGACCCCTAACATTAAGGAACTTGTAAAGATTTGTGCGATGAATGTCAGACTCGACTGTTTGGTTCTTAAGTAGTGTGCAATGCAACATTTTTGAGCAACTCTTTGAAAAGGGTGTTGATCTTTGAGGAACTTGGATGAGTTTTTGCTTCCTTGAAGAATGCCAAGGCATCAACTAATGCTGTCACTAAACTCGGTGAGCAAGGTCGGGAAAAATAACAATGGAGCAACAACGATGGGCAAAAAGCCGCGGCCCAACAATGGCGCGAATGGAGGAATATAGAGGATTACACTTTCAATGTTGGAGATACTGAAAAATGGTTCAATGTTTTGGTTAAGCAATGAAAGATTATAACATGGACATCGAAGAATCCACCAAAGCCAAAGGACGAGAAGAAAGACAATTTCTGCCAATATCATCAACTGGTTAGCCGTCTGACAGTTAAATGTTGAAACATAATGGAGATGATTTAAGAATTACTCAACAAAGGGGAAATCAAATATAAACTCGCACAACACAAAAGACTCCAACAACCAATGTTATGACAGTAAGTCATTTGACCTCGCCGTTGAAGGTGTTAGACAAAGAAAAAGAAAAAGATGAACTAAGCATGGGTAAGGAGCCCTAGGAAGTGAAGTTGGAAAAAGGAAAAGCAACCTGAAGGAAATGAAAGTAAGGATGAGGCTCCTTTGAGTTCAGCGAAAGAAGGAAAGAAAGTTTCCTCTCCTCCCACACTAAAAAGGAAGTTGATCAAAAGACAATTGTGAAAAAGTTAAGGAAGATACCTAAGGTAGTGCACATGTTTGACGTGTTGCACTTATCACCCACTGCCTGGTTCACAGTTGAACAAACTTTGTCAGAATTTGCAATTAGAAATGAAGAAGATAGTTTCTTTTTGAACTCAAGTGGAATAAAAGGCTATATCACATATGTAGAGTACTTGGGACATCCTTTGCCTATTCTAACTCAAATAAATAATGAACAAAGATCCCATTCTAACCCGCCTTGGCCACATGCTAACGATACTTTACCAATGGCAGCTGGAATCATTACTTTCTCCAACAACAATTTGTATCACCTTGAGCCCAATGACAATTGACCATTGTTTGTTAGTGTGGAATATTGAATCAAACTTGTTCGACATGCACTTGTGGATTAAGGATCATCAATCAACATTCTTTCTATTCATGTGTTGTTTGAATTGGGTGATATTAAGGAAAACCTCATGCTAGATGATACCACAATCAATTCAATGTCTCCTGTACCAGGTGAGTCATTAGGGACGATGTGTTTACACATTTCTATTGGTCCTTTCAGTTTATCACACATATTCTACATCGAAGAAGTTGATCCAATGTGGCACATACTTCTTGGGCGACCATGGATTCATGACCACTAATGTGTGCCATCTTATGACACCAATGCATTAAAGTTGTACCCAATAAAGGAGGCTAGATCTGAGTTCGGGGGCTGCAAAACCCAT
>JAURVB010006739.1:0-10573 GCA_033002965.1 Piper betle | reverse complement strand
CGCCTCCCGAATCTCGTGTTTCCCTTAGTCGGAGAGACCTTCAGGAGAACGTGATCTCCTAACGCGAAATGAACCTCACGTCTGCGCTGATCTGCATAACTCTTTTGTCTATCTTGAGCTGACCTCATTCTTCTTCTAATCCTCATTACCACCTCTTGTGTCTGCTGGATCATTTCTGGCCCAACTACTACTGGTTCGCTGCCCTGCACCCAACACACTGGGGATCTGCATGGTCTGCCGTACAGTGCTTCGAACGGTGCCATTCCAATCGTGGCCTGATAGCTGTTGTTGTAGGAGAATTCCACCAGAGGTAGGTGTTCTTCCCAACTCCCTCCGAAATCCAGGATACATGCGTGAAGCAAGTCTTCCAGGGTCTGTATGGTTCTTTCCGTCTGTCCGTCTGTTTGAGGATGGAAAGCTGTGCTGAATCTCGATTCTGTGCCCATAGCTGCCTGAAAAGCCTTCCAAAATCGCGATGTGAACCTCGGATCCCTGTCTGATATGATCTCCCGTGGTACGCCGTGTAACCTGACTATCTGATCTCTGTACAGCGTAGCCAATGTGGTCAGTGGGTAATCCATCCTGATCGGTATGAAGTGTACGCTCTTTGTAAGTCGATCTACTATGACCCATATCGCATCCTTTTGTTGGCGGGTCTTAGGTAAACCAACTACAAAGTCGTAAGCTATACTCTCCCACTTCCACTCTGGGGTTTCCAACGGTTGTAGCATTCCACCTGGACGTACGTGCTCGGCTTTCACTTGCTGGCATACCAAACATCTAGCCACTGTATCGTATACTTCTCTCTTCATTCCTGGCCACCAATAGGTTCGTCGGACATCGTGGTACATCTTCACTCCACCTGGGTGTACTGAGCATCTCGACGTGTGAGCTTCGTGAAGAATAGTACTTCGAAGTCCGGGATACTCTGGAACATTAGGCACGAATAGTCGGCCTCTCAATCTGACTAATCCGTCTGTATCCCTGGCCAATTCCTGATGTGTTCCGTGTTCCAACCACTGCTTCAACTACGGATCTGCCTCCTGTGCAATCCGAATCTGCTCAAGCACGCTTGGCTGAATCGTAAGTCGCGCCATCATCCCAACTAACTGTCTCTGGCCCGTAGTGTGCTCGGTCACTGACAATGCTGCTAATCCTGCGGTGTACAAGAATCCTGGCTTCCTGCTCAATGCATCGGCTACCACATTCGCTTTGCCCTCATGGTATGCTATGTCGACCTCGTAATCAGCTAACATCTCCAACCATCTCCTCTGTCTGCTATTCAGATCCTTCTGCGTGAAGATATATTTCAGACTCTGGTGATCAGTTAGAAGTCTGAAAGATGTTCCATATAGATAGTGCCTCCATATTCTGAGAGCGAATATGACTGCAGCAAGCTCTAGGTCATGAGTAGGATAGTTACGCTCATGCACCTTGAGCTGACGAGATGCATAAGCAATAACCTTATCCTTCTGCATCAAAACACAACCTAAGCCAATCCCTGAGGCATCAGTATACACTACAAAATCCTCATGTCCCTCAGGCAATGCGAGGATAGGCGCCGAAGTCAACCTCTCCTTTAGCATCCTGAAACTCCGCTCACATTCGTCTGTCCATATGAACCGTTCCTCTTTCCTAGTCAGTCGTGTCAGAGGGGCTGCTATGGAAGAGAAGTCCTGAATGAACCGTCTGTAGTATCCAGCCAATCCCAGAAAACTCCGAACCTCCGTAGGTGTCTTCGGTTGTTCCCACTGCACTACTGCCTCTATCTTAGCTGGATCTACTGAGATGCCTGATGCTGAGATGATGTGGCCGAGAAAATTCACCTCTGACAACCAGAAACTGCACTTCAAAAATTTCCCATACAACCTATGCTCTCTCAGTGTTTGCAACACAATCCTCAGGTGTTGCGCATGTTCTTCCTTAGACGAAGAATATACCAGTATGTCATCCACAAAGACGATCACAAACTGGTCCAAGTACTGATTGAACACTCTGTTCATCAAGTCCATAAATGTTGCTGGAGCATTGGTCAATCCAAACGGCATGACCAGAAACTCGTAGTGTCCATATCTCGTCCTGAACGCAGTCTTCGGGATGTCTTCTGCTCTAATCCTCAGTTGGTAGTATCCTGATCTCAAATCAATCTTCGAAAAGACGACTGCTAAGCTCAACTGGTCAAATAAATCATCAATACGAGGAAGAGGGTATCTGTTCTTAACCGTTGCATGGTTTAGCATCCTGTAATCTATGCATAACCGCATGCTTCCATCCTTCTTCCTCACAAATAACACCGGTGCGCCCCAAGGGGAAACGCTCGGTCTGATGAATCCTTGGTCCAACAGTGTCTGTAGCTGTTCCTTCAGTTCCTTGAGCTCCAGAGGTGCCATCCTATACGGAGCTCTCGAAATTGGGGCTGTGCCAGGCATCAACTCGATGGCAAGATCCACCTCTCTGTCTGGCGGCAATCCAGTAATCTCCTCAGGAAATACATCTGTAAATTCGCAGACCACTGGAATCTCCTCTATACTCGGCTGTTTCCCTGGTCCACTCTGCTCAGTCAAAACTAACGCTGCCATTATCAGTTCACTGCCTCTGTCCAGTTGTCTCACTGCACTCTGATAGGATATCCATCCTTGCTCCCTGTCTCGGCCCTGACCTTGGAAGAAAAAGCGGCGCCTTCCATGGCGGAAAGTCACCGTCTTCCTTCGACAATCTATCACTGCTCCTTGCTTGGACATCCAATTCATCCCAAATATCACATCAAATTCTTGTAGCTTGAATAGTATCAAATCAGCTACAAGCTGTCGCTGTTGAATCTCAACAGGGACATCACGCACACACTCGCCCGTAGCTATTACACTACCGGCGGGGGTGGACACTAACAGTGAATGTCCTAACTCCTCTATCTTACATCCAATCCTATTAGTGTGCATGTACGAAATGAAGGAGTGCGTACATCCAGAATCAAACAAGACACGTGCAGGTACAAGGCCTACGGAAAGCGTACCTGTCACGACCGTCGTATCCTCAAGGGCCTCTGCTACGGTGGCTGCGTACATCCTTGCTGGTTGCTGCTGCTCTGGTGCAGATGGTGCGGCCTGATTCTGAGCTAACTGTGGCTGTGGCTGTGGCTGCGCCTACCCTTCTGCTTCCTAGTCTGTCCTGCAGCCATGTACCCTCTCTGATCTTGTCCCCTTTGCTGCTGCCTCGGTGGTTGTTGGTCTCCACCTCTCTGGCCTTGTCCATGGCCCTGTTGGCCTCTCTGCTGTGACTGCTGTTGGGGAGCTGGAAGTGCAAGTCTCTGCTGAGGCGCTGGGAGTGTCAACTGCTGGCTCTGGCTAGTCGGACATGTTGCAGCCCTATGTCCCAGTTGACCGCAACTGTAACAGGCCCTAGTGCCTCCTCTGCACTCTGCGGCCCTGTGTCCTGGCTGACCGCAGTTGTAACAAACCCTAGTGCCTACTCTACACTCTGCGGCTCGGTGCCCTGGCTGACCGCAGTTGTAGCATACATTTCTGCTTGCTCTGCACTCTCCCCAATGATGGCGTTGGCAACTCTGACAGAATGGGGCTCTGCTGCCCTGTACCTGGCCATCCATGGCTCTCATGGCTACTGGCGCATCTACACGTCGTCTCTGTTGTGCCCCCTGCTCTGGCTGATATGGCCTCGGATGTTGCTGCCTCTGGTCGACATCTCGACGTGGTCGTGTAGCTATCACCCGCTCTGCTTCACCTGCAGCTCTCACTACATCACCGAAGGTAGTAAACTTCCTATCCAAGTATGCCATCCGAATCTCATGATGGAGGCCTTCATAGAAGCGCTCTATTCTTCTTCCTTCGGTCGGAACCAAATCTGGTGCAAATCTCTCCAACGCTCTAAACCTCGTCTCATACTGTACCACTGTCATAGGTCCTTGCCTCAACATCTGGAACTCTCGTTCCTTCCTTCTCCTAACATCTGGTGGAAAGTACTTTCCATCGAATTCCACTCTGAATTCCTCCCAAGTGATGTCCTGAGGCTGGCGATGAGCAAATACAGAATTCTGCACCGAACTCCACCATATCCTCGCTTCGTCTTGGAATGCTCCTGTGACGACGCGTACTCTGTGTTCTACGGGGCATGCCATACTATCAAACACTCCTATGGCCGACGATATCCATAGGAATGCCTCCTCCGCATCCAACTTCCCAAAGAAAGGTCGTCCGCCATTCTTCACGAACCTCTCATATTGCCACAGTTCCAAACTCCTCACGTCTACAGATCTGTTTGATCCCTCTGCTTGCTCATATCAGGGAAACTGTGATCCCGTACCAACTGGTACACTGTCACCTCCAACTGCTCCACTCCCCCTGCGGTCTGCCCGCTACCTGCTATCGCGGGTCCACTGACGTCCTGTCTCATCCTTGCCTGAAGTGGGGCAACCAGAGGAGCTGTTGCGGGGGTAGCTCCCTGTTGCAGCGGTGGAGGAGGAGGCGGCGGCGGAGGGCCCATGGGCGCTACTGGCTCTCCTTGCGCCTCTTCATCCACGGCTGGTCTCTTCTCTGCTCTAGCCACTGATAGAGCTATCTGTCTGAGCTCTCTCCTAAATTCCTCCTGATTCTGCTGCATTTGCATCTGAACCTCAACTAGCCTAGCTATCGCAGCATCCCTTTCCTGTCGACTACTCCCACTGCGGTGACTGTCACGTCGACTGTCTCGGCGATGGCTCTCCGTACGACGACTAGCTGATACCGGTACACTCGTCTCTGCTGGTGGCATGGTGGTCCTAGGTCGACTGGAAGCTGTGTCGCTGTGACCATGGCTGGGGCTGTCCTGCCTGGGCATGGGAGGAGATGGACTCCTGATCTGTGTCCGACGGGTCTGTGTGACCATCCTGCTAGTAGTTCCTGCTCTAGTCTACTCGCCTGTCACACTACCGATTTGTAAGGAAATCTACAATCAAAAACATTAAAACAGAAAAATACCTGTCGGAACAGCTCGGAGCAGCTTCGGCACACATGTAACCTGTAATGCATCTACCATCCTAATCACCAAGAGTTAGCTCTGATACCACTATCTGGTATCAGAGAACATATGCCAAGAGTTGGCTCTGATACCACTGCTGTAACACCCCGTTTCGGCTCACCCGTGAACCGACCCGGAAATGTCACCGGCGACCGAACCGTTCGCTAATCTACTAGATTCGGTTAAGCCGACCCGGATCTACTCTCGGCGTCTCAAGATGGAGATGCAAACATGAAATGCATGAATGGGAACAATTGGGTTCTAACGGAGTCCTACATGCATGCCATGACGTGCAAGCAAAGACAAGACAAAACAATAAATGAGAAACCAAAAGAAAATATATACTATTACAGAAAAACGGACAGAATTTCCCCTAAAAGTGCAATAAGGGCCAACCTGTCCACAACAAGGGTATGTAAATATTTTATCAAAATACGATAAAACATAACAATCTACCATGACATTCAATCATTATCTCATTCGTTTCACCTGAGCCGAGTCTGAACTCCAAGGCTCCCTACTCATTCACATTTATCCGTTCATTTCATAACAAGCAATTCATCAAGACAAAAACATTCTAATAATCATTCACACAGCATTAAACACACCATCATTATACATTACACGCGGCAGGTACATGTGTGCGCGGTTCCGTGCTGCTCCTCCGCAGTCCCGACAGCTTTCATCGCTCGCATTCCTCACCTACATATATATAGAAAAACCGTCAGTAACGAGTGTTACCGGCCCGGAAAATAACTAATATCAATCTGGCACAGGAGAGCAAACTCTCCTGTTGAATCAAAACCATATACTTCCTCAAGAACTCTCATCAGGGCACATACGGGAGCCGTCGCCGTCAGGCCGTGCCCTCGGGTCGACAGCGTCCCCCTTTCTTTCTCATTCTCATACCTTGGCCATTTCTCTATCGCTTCTCGCATCAAATCTCATTCCTTACCGCCCTCTGCACCTTCCATATTACTCCTGGCCTTGAGCACAAAGGCCGAGCACTCTCAGGCAGTCGCCTTCAGTACCCTTTGAACCACAAGTCTAGACATGCGCTGCATTGCAGTACCCGTAAACCTCCACACTTCTCCGGGTTTGAGGAACTCAAAGGTGGAGTTGTCCGGATCCTTCGGGAACGAAGTGGGTTCTCCCCAGCTCCAGAGCCCGCTCTTCTGAGCACACGCCCTATCTGAAGGCGTGGCCGTCAGTAACCCTCATTCCATCTCTCACCGAAAACGCGAAAACTATATATATATAGGCCTGGGTTGGGATTTATACAATAGGCCCGAAGGCAACGTGAGCTGGATCTGAAGTTCGAAAACAAACTCGAGGGATCTCATCCTCGAGGGTTATTAATCCGAAAAACTACGTTGGCTAAATGGCCCGAGTTAAGTGGGATCCGATAAAACGCCACTTAACTCGTCCCTGCACATGATAAATCAAATACACAATAGAGTAGCGTAAAAACAGAGAACGAGTCCTAAACGGACCTGGTAGAAGCTCCAAACGGGTCCACGCGCCTAGGCGGCGAGCTCCTACACCGTACCTACACAATCAAGCTAAAAACTAACGCCCGCATGATGAATCACACATCCTATAGCATGCACACACAATCAACACAATCACGCATCAATCAACACACATCAACCTATATCAATTCTAGCAAGTCTACTTAGGCTAGTTTGCATTAGATCATGATCATTACCTAGTTACCCTAATTAGTTTCTTAGCTTCCATTTTTAACACCACTCAATCAAACAAATTTCATATTTTATCCTTAATCAAATCTACATTTATATATATATATTATAACACACAATTCACCAATCCTAGCATGCAATTCTAATAATCAATACTTTCAAATAATTAAGTTAAAATAAATTATACCTCGCGTCGTCGAAAATCGGCGACGGCTAGGGTTTCCGTTTCGTGGCTCGAAACTCGAATTCGGCACCTAGCGGCGTCCGAAGTCCGATCAGATTGGACCGGGTGCGTTCGGCGGATGATCCGGCGAATTTCCCACGAATCCAATTTTCCGACGGTTCCGGCGGTTTTCCGGCGAGTGTCGGCAGTTTTCCGGCGGATTCCGGCGGTTTTCCGGCGATGATTCGGGACGGGGCAATCAGGGGGTCTATCGGCACCAGCTCGACGAGCTTGGTCCGATGGTGGTGTCAAACAAGGTAGCCGGGGCGGCGATGGCCGTCGGCGGCGGCGTCGAAAATGGGCGGCGGCGGCGGCGTGCTCCGATCGGGGCTGCGGCCGGCCTCGACGGCGGTCGGGATGATGGGGGAAACGTCGGCGACGGCGAGAGGGTGAGACTGGTGGTCACAGCGGCGGCGACGGTGACCGAACGGCGGCGGAATCCGGCTCGGAGTGGCGACGGCCGAGGGGCTTCGTGGCATTCGTGGCACGTCGGCGGCGATCGGTGGCCGGGGTCGGTCGGGGCGGCACGGCGACGGCACGGCAAGGCGGAGCGGCGTCGATCGGCGGCAGTGCGGCGTCGGCAGCGGCGGCGACGGCAGGGCGGCGATGGAGCGGCTAGGGTTTGGAGTGAGGAAAGTGTCGGGAGGAAGATGAAATAGCGTCCAGATGGCATTTCTGTAAATTAAATATTGACTCGATTCCGACTCGAGTCAATAATAATAACTAGTCTCCTAATAAATTCTAAAAAAATCTAGAAAAATATGGGAAAAATCCCATAAAATCAAACAAACACAACAACATCCAAATGACATGTTCTATAACTAATAACCCACCCGAATATAATCCAACGCGTCCTAATGCGTTATTCGGCCTAAAACTATTCTACGATCAAATAAAAATAACAATCAATACTGCATACCTCCATATACTTGATAACCCATTTTTCATCATCTTTTAGACGTTATCATCGTACACTTGAGCATACATGACCCTCATCGCTCATAACTCACAGCTGGCCTCAACTCAGCTCGCGGTCCATGAAGCTGACTCGACTCGAACCGACGGTTGAACCGACTGGTTCACTCCCGTAAAACTCTGACTCGAGTCATGGGTTTCATATTAGGGATTTGGGTCGGCTTATCCGAATCAAGTAGATTAACGAACGATTCGGTCGCCGGTGACACATCCGGGTTTGTTCAGAGCATGAACCGGAATGGGGTGTTACAAAGTTTTCCTTACATTGACATAACATTAACACATTAACAAAATATTTATGCTGACATATAGAAAATAGTAATAAAATAGTAGCAAGTACAGAGAAAATTATATAACTTGACAAACTATTACCAAGTATAAATTAATTAGTTTTGGGAGTATACATAAGATACAAATCTTATTTAACTCTCAAAATTTAATCTGCAAAATTAATCATTGGCTACTCTTCATATTTTGTAAACATCCATATCACCCAAAATCTCTAAACAATTATACAAAGAAATACAAAGTCAAAAATGAAACAATGTGGCGTTTCATCAAATGGTGGACACCATGATTTGAAAAAGACTTCTCTTCCAAGATATAGTATAAAAATGCCGGTATTTCTACATTCGAGCTTCAATTGATTGTCCAATCATGCACAGCACTGTCTTTAGTATGGATCGTTGCTCCAACAGTTAAGTATGTTGTATGCCTAGCGTTTCAGTGCAGTAAACTTATATATATGCATACACACGTATATATGTGCGCGAGTATGCTATATTTATAAAGCACTAGTTAATGTGAGATGTTTTCCCATACTCATACGTATACGAACCGAAAACTATTGGTTAATAACAACATGACCACATAAATAATTGAAGCAACATAGCCAAGATAAAACAAAGTCGAACAGGTTGTACACAAAGCAATTCGAGCCGTTATTAGGGACATTGAGAAAACGGTGCAAAGAGAATGCTTTGGGTGCGGGTTTCCCCCCGCCCAATGATCACGCATTGGTCGGGGCCGAATTACAGGGTTCGGCCCGGATCTTGGCGCTCTTACTAGGCAAAGAAACCATGCAAGCAAAATAAAAAAAAAAAAATTGTCACAAGTGAAGAATAATAATAAAAAAAATTTACGTAATTCTTTAGAGTTCAGCTTAAATCCTTAAATTAGTCCACCCTAATTTAATAACCACAAACCCGTTATTTCTTTTAAATTTTATAATTTATATCAAAATAGTGAATTTTAATGCCTTTAATAGTTTTGAATTTATACGTGTCAATTTGTACCCTTTGAGTCTTCAAATATATTTGTACCCTTGAGTCTTCAAATATCTTCGGAGGCGAAATCAATATATATTCAAACTCCTTTTATTTGTAGGAGCACTTTCTGCCTTTTTATGTTCCAAAAGACCGAGGTAGGGAATGTAGTTTTTCTTTAAACAATTTTTCTCTTCCATTATGGTTGAACCAAAACAGGTTGGATCGATTCAACTTGCGCGAAACAGCCCGATCAGGCCTTCATTAACCATAGTCCAGGGTTGCACGAATCGGCCGATTCCGACCGATTTAACTCGGAATCGGAATCGGCCGATTTAAATCGGAATCGGTTTTTTAGGAAATTACCAAAATACCCTAGGTATGATTTTTATTAAATTATTTAAGCATGGGTAAAATGGTAATTTGGATTTTAAAAACCTAAAATCAAACCCCTCTCCCCCCGCTTCCGCCGTCGCGTTCGCTGCCGCCCTCCGCCGCGCTCCGCCGTCCGACCTCAGCTCCGTCCGACCACGCCACCGCCCGCCCGATTCCGACCTCAGCTCCGCCCTCCGCCGCGCTTCCTCCGTCCGACGCTCCGCCCGATTCGGAACTCAGTTCCGCCCTCCGCCGCGATTCCGCCGTCCGACGCTCCGCCCGACCTTCCGACCACGCCACCGCCGTCCGACGCTCCGCCCGATTCCGAACTCAGTTCCGCCGTCCGCCGCGATTCCGCCGTCCGACGCTCCGCCCGACCTTCCGACCACGCCACCGCCGTCCGACCTCAGCTCCGTCCGACCACGCCACCGCCGCCCGATTCCGACCTCAGCTCCGCCCTCCGCCGCGCTTCCGACCGAAAATTTGGGTAAATTTGGATTTTTTTTATTGAAATTGAATATTGTGATGTGCAAATTGTTATCTATGATGTTCTAATTGATTAATATGATGTGCGAATTGTGATGTCCAAATTGAAATTTTGTGCGTGCGGTAAATTGTGATGTGCGAGTATGTGCTATGTGCAAATCGTGATGTGCAAATTGTGATGTGTTAATATAGCTTGGAAGTCTTGAAAATTTGCTTGGTAGTGGTCTGATTGATGATGAATTTTTTGGTGTGCTGGTGTTGATATGCTAGGGTTTTTAGGAACTGTAATTGACGGTTTTTGCAGTTAATTGTCTTTGCCTTGGTGTTCAGTTTGCTACAAATTTAACTACAGAGTCATTTGAAGTTATCAAAATTTCGAGATATCAGGGAAGATGGATTTTGGATGGGAATATGGCACACCACTTGATGCATCTAAGAAGCAAGTCATCTGTAACTTTTGCGGAAAAACCATAAGTGGAGGGGTATATCGCTTCAAGCAACATATTGCTGGACTCAAAGGAAATGTTGCTGCCCATTAT